>FIZR01018452.1:0-14952 GCA_900060175.1 Ferrisia virgata
GCGAGAAGCTTACGAAAGCGTCGTATAATTTATCTTTATCGATTTCTTTTTCGGTTACGAGCCACAGGCATATTTTATGCGTGAACATCCAGATTTTGATCCGTCGCTTGTATTTAACGTATAGTACCAAAGATGGCACGAATAAAAGCGCAAAAACGGTGAAATATTTTTGAAGCATGGCTTTTGTTGTTGGACATAGTTCTGATTCCCAATGTTCGAGAACTGAGAACTTCACATTTCGGCATCGTATTCCTTGTAAATCGTCCAGCTGTAAAATTGATAAGATTTCGTTAAAACGACCAGAAACAAAAAAGAAGACTGAACGATACGCGAAAGTAGTTACAGACTCAATTTTGAAGCCTTCCCCTTTCAACTTTACCAAATTATATACATTTGGCTTCTAATGTTTTAGATCATACGGAAAGGGAATTCATATTTTCTTCTTCTCTCAAGAAAATATAAAAATTATCAAGTTTCATGTTTTGGAAATTTTAAAAATAAAATAAAAAGTGTCCCGATTTTCGTAAATTATTGAAGTTGCGTGAAGTTTTACATTACTAGAATAAAAATAACAAGCACTTTACGATGCGTTTTCTTAATCAATGAGTGGAGTAAAACGCTGAAATGCTAAGAGGGCACATCAAGGTCCCTTCACTGAATCTACATACTAAATTTCAACCCGTTAGCTATATTTGCAAGCAAAATATGATAAAGGGGACGAATCCAAAAAAAAAAAAAAACACCGAAAACCATCTAAAAGCAGTTTTTTTGTAACTGTGGGGTGAGGGGTGTGTATGCGTTGCAATGGAGTTTAAAATTCGAAACTTCCAAACGCTCATTTAGCATCCTTAATAAATCTACATATGAAAATTCAACCTTCTAGTTCATTTTGTAGGGTAGATATGCGTGGAATAGCCATTTTTCAAAGTCAAAATGGGAAAAAAACATGATTTATCTTCCTCTCCGCCCCCTCCCCCCTTTGACGTAAGAGGGTAATTTTTACATACGTTGCACAGCTTTTGATGCTTCATCGATTAGTTCAAAAAGAAACAATTTTTGCGATTTTTGCCCCTCAGCATCTCCTTCTCTAAATTTAGGCACGAGGGGAGGGAGGTTATGCGATAAACGAGCTCAAAAAATTAGAAAAACCGTTCAGAAAATCACTTTTTCAAGGCTGCGAGAGCATGCAATAAGGCTGAAAAGTCTAAACCCCCAAAAAGGCGCATCTAGAACCTATACTAAATTTACATACCTAGTTTCAAATTTTCCAGCTCAATTTGGAGGGGAGTTATGCCAGGGGCAAATTCAGAAAATGAGAAAAAACAACCGAATAACGATTTTTTCAAGTCTGTGAGAGGTCGTAACAAGGCTGATGAGCCGAAACTCCCGAAAGACACATCTAAGACGTATTCTAAATTCATATACCAAATTTCAATTTCCTATTTAACATATTCAAAGGGTGTGAAGGTGTAAAATGGGGCTGAAAAGTCTAGACCCCCCTTCCCTCAAAAGCACATCTAAGGTTCCTGCTAAATTTACATACCTACTTTCATCTTCCAAGCTCAATTTGGAGGGTAGTTATGCGAGGAACAAACCAAAAACATGAGAAAAAACACATATTTGGGGCTGTGAGAGGGTGAAATGAGGCTGAAAGTTGAGACCCCAAAAAGACACGTCTACGGCCTCAACTAAATGTACATACCAAGATTCAACATTCTGCTTCAATCTTGTTGAGAACAGCCCTTTTTCAAGGTCAGTAAGGGGAAAATCCCTCACATCTCCTCTCCTTATTGATTTAAGACTTTGATTTTCGGATATGTTTACTACTTTGGACTTTCTATTGATTGACTCAAAAAGGAACAACTATTGCGTTCTTGGCCCCTTAGCTTTTCTCCCTCAAATTGGGTCACAACTGAATTTTAATTCAAGGTCATCTCCACTCATATATTTTTAATCCGCTGCAAAACTGAGCCGATTGACCGAATTGGGGCGATTTTGTCGGTATCGAATTGAATAAATGGTTTTACTGTTCGGGGAAAAAAAAATAAAAATAAATATCTGACATGGCCACAGATGGTTCTAACAAAGTGGATTTTGTCATCATCCCCCTCTCCCCCTTATCTGCAGTACTTCGACAGACTGTAATAGCCTGGTTTTTATTGATAATATGACATAGGAAATCAGGCAAATTAGCCAAAAAAAACGTGTTTTGGGAAAAATTTTTCAAAAATAACTTTTATGATGATTTTTATGTACTATTCCGGAAGTGGGTTGGGCTAAAGGGGGAGGGGAGAGTATCAAAAAAATCCATTGAGAGCATTTAAAGAAATATTATATATTTATTTTTATTCATTTAATTTTGTGTTTTTAGCGAAGAGAAAAATCGTTTATTCGATTCGATGCGGATCAAATTCACTCAAATTTGGTGAGTAAATAATGGAAGAGCATGAGTGAAAATTTAGTAATGTTCAAAATTTTGAGGGAGAGGGTGGTCAACAGAAAATTAAAAATCTATATACGAATATACCTATAAAATTAGCTCCTCACATTAAATAAGAAGGGCGATATAGGAGATTTATTCCTTTTTGACATATTTATTGGTATGGTGCTGGGGCCCATCTTACACCAAAATTTTATTAGGGGGCTGAAATTTGATAAATACTCCAAAAGTGCTATTTTGAGGTTTCGATATTTTAGTCCCATAGTATTCCATTACAGGTCCACAAAACTCAACTCCTGGACCTTCCAAATTGAGCTAAGAGGTTGGAATTTTACATTTAGATTTAGCAAGTGTCTGTAATGTGTGTTTTTGGAGGTTTCAAAGATTCGCTTCGAAACCTTCTATAGCCTGCTCTGACTTGCTTTTATACCTACCCATAAAGTTGTACGCTTACGCTGCAGAAATGCTTGAATATGTTGTGTTTCGCAAGTGCATTCCCAAGGATTTCCATGCAAAGATAGATTGTTTAAAGTTATAGTTGATCTTAAAAATTCCAAAATACTGGGGCTCAATCGCGAGATCTTGTTATTATCGAGCTTCAGTGCCTGTTCAAACATTATCATTGTAATGACTTGAAAAAAAAAAATTCCAAATACTTGATATGGTTTTGCTAAACTTACTTCTAATGTTTTGGGCAGCATCAGACCATCAATACTTTCCAATTCATTGTAAGATAACGAAATTACGGTTACGTTACCCTTCATGGCTAGTTCTGACAAACCTTCAATCGATTTAAGCTTATTTCTAGAAAATAGTAATTCAATCTTGGCGTTCTCTATGATTGGTATTTGTTCGGGAATTTTATCCAGCCCTTGTTGCGAACAGTTGACGATATTTGCCTTATCCCACGAACGATAATGACAATCGCACTTATACGGGCATTTACTAGCTTCTTGCGGATACGATTCATTTAACGAACATTTCAATGTTGTTAAATTTACACTTTTAAGAGGAATATTTTTCATTGTGTCGGGCGAATCACAATTAACTCCGGTGCTGGACAAGTTGACTTTTTGATAAACATTTTTATCCAGTTGCATTTGAAAGTATTTGGCTAAAATTAAAGCACGACAGTTACATTTAATTGAAATGTTTCTCAAATTAAAGTTGTTATTATGAGTTTGCCTCTTGCTGAAATTTCTAATAAAAAACTCCGATCGGCTGCAAGGTGGTTTGGCTTTTTCTTCTAAATGATCGAGATCGATTATTTCTATCGGATTGTTTGCAAAGTGTATGGTTGCGTTGGATGTATTGAACATGAATTCTTCCGTCTGTTGAAAAAAAAAAAATTTATGAAAGTGGCCTTATCAAATTATTATTTTTTTTATTGCGTTTTAGAAACGTATTGCTTGAATGGTGATGAAGAAAAATAATTATGAAAATTCATAAGGCCATAGGAAGATAAGCATGGCGAATTCGCCCCGGTGAAATTTTGGCAAGATATTTTGGTGGTAGGTGCACCTGACCAAAGTTTTAGATCTCCAATCCTACCGGTTTTTGAGAAGAACCCTTTTTTGAAAAACACTTGAAATTTTTTTTTGAAAACACTAATTGATCTATCTGCGCAATTGTTTGGTATATTATATACCTATAAAAGAGGCATCCCTGACAAAATTAACACCCTCCCTCCCCCATAATTTACTTCTCAAATGACATTTCAAAATTTTTATTATTTTTTTTAATACGGATATTGTTTTGGTACAATTTTGAAACTATGTTTTTTTAGACGTGTACTTGACCCCTTTATTACATATTTTTTTTTAATTTTATTTCATAAGCGCAATGGTCAAAATTTGAAAAAACTCATAATGGCGAATGTGAAACAGAGAGAGCTTTACTGGAAAAATATGCTTTTATATCAGTAATTTTCGTATTCGGCCTCATTGTAGCTTATAAGAAGAGAAAATCATAGCCGATGAGCGAAATCTCTGTAAAGGCCTCTGTTGGACAGTAGGAGCACCCCCTCATCCACATCTTTGAACCCCGGTTGTGTTCATGATACTGGTGTCGGCTTCACATGAATCGAACCTCTTAAACACGAAAATAAAATCAGATTTTTAATTTGACCGCGATATTCGCCCAGTTTCAAATAGGATAGGCTTATGGAAAAAACAAACAAGTTTTAGAAACCCTCCTCTTTGGAATCGAGTGAATATCGCAGGCAAAAGAAAAATCTGATTTCATATTCGTGTTCAGGAGGTTCGATTTATCTGTAAACGAGACCAATATCATGAACGTACCTATGTACCCAAAACAGGGATGAGGGGGAGCTATTATGGTCCAGCAGAGGCCTTAAACGGTTTTGTTCTTCTTCGCTACGATTTTCTGTTCTCTGATTCATGAATATCCTAAATATAGAAACCATTGCAACATTTCCGGTTTTTAGCCTAATTTCCTGTCATATGGTCAATGAAAATTCAGGCTATTACAGTCTATCCATCTACGACGGTGGGGGAGGAAGGGGATATTAATAATATCCGTCATTGAGACAATTTTTGGCCATGTTATACATGTATTTTTATTTTTTCCCCCGGACATTAAAATTTTTTACTCTGCTCGATACTGACCAAAATCGCTCCAATTCGGTCAATCGGCTCAGTCTGGCGGCGGATTAGATATATATGAGTGGGGATGTCCTTGGGTCAAAATTCAGTTTTGACCCATTTTGCGGAAGGGGGTATTCAGGGACCAAAAACACAAAAATTGTTTCCTTTTTAAATTAGTCGATAGAGAATTCAGAGTTGTACAACATATCCAAAAAGCAACTTCCTAGTACAATTAGGAGGGGAGATATGAGGATTTCCCTCCTTTTTGACCTTGAAAAAAAGGCTGTTCCTACCCTATCTCCCCACCAAAATGAGCTAGGAAGTTGAAATTCGACTTATACATTTTGTAAGAATCCTAGAAGTGCCTTTTGAGGGTTCCGACTTTTTTGCTCCATTGCACCCCCTCGCAGTCCTAAAAATGTAGTTTTTTGGTCAGCTTTTCTCATTTTTTTAGTTTTTTAAGTTTGTCTCTAGCATAACTCTCCTCCGAATCGAGCTAGGAAGCTGAAATCTATGCCTTTTGGAGGTCTAGACTTTTCAGTCCCATTTAACTCCTTTACAGCCCCAAATATGTAGCTTTTTGGTGTTTTTTTTTTCAATTTTTTGAGCTTGTTCCTCGCATAACTCCCCTCCAAATTGATCCAGGAACTTGAAATTAGTTATGTACCGTCAGTAGAGACTCTAATTGTGCTTGGGGGGAGGGAGTCTCCATTTTTCAGGGTGAATTTGTGGTTTTTTCGTTGTTTCCCCTCCAAATTGGGCTAGGAAGTTAAAATTGAAAATGTACTGTCAGTAAAGACCGTTGATATGCCTCTTGGGTGTTTTGACTTTTTAGTTCCATTGATCCCTTCCCATCTTCAATACCATATTTTCTGGATTTTTGGCACCACCTTCCCTTCTAAATGAAGTAGGGGTTGAACTGAAAATCTGAGTTCATGTTCGTGTTCGGAAGGTTCGGTTCATGTGAAAACAACATCAATATCATGAACGTACCCGGGATCAAAAAATGATGGCGAGGGGAACTGGGGTAAATTCATCGTGCTTATAATCTTCCAACAGCCGTATAAAATTATTGTTTACAATTTTCAACTCACTGTTAAATTTTTAATTTGATTGCCACTGAGGTCCAATTCTTTCAAATTATTGAATACGAAACGCCAATCAGCGAACACCTTCGTTAATAAATTATTTCTCAGGTTCAAGTATCGTAGATTCAAGTTGGTTACGAAAGGAGAAAATACTCCCAGTTTGGATTCTTCTAGCGTTAATCGGTTATTACTCAAATCGAGCGTTTCTAAATGTTCCAAATCCAAGAATGATTTTCTGTCGACACTGCTTAGTCCATTTCCGCTTAAATTCAGTACCATTAAAGAAGTCAAACCGTTAAAAAAATTTCTGAAAATATTAAATAAAAAAAGATTCAATTAATAAAACGAATACGCTCTCATTTCTAATCAATTAATTCCACCTTATTAAGTAGGCTTATTAACATACCTTTTAATACTGGTGAGATTATTTGCATACAATTGTAACATCTCAAGATTAGTCACAGAATCGAATACATTGTCATCGAGATCGTTTAGCCGATTATTACTAATATCTAATTGTTGGAGATTTTTACTTTGTCGAAAAATGCCATTAGGCAATTTCTCAAGCAAATTGCCATTCAATCGAAGTATTTTCAAAGACACGCAATTGTGGAATAAATTCCCAGACAAGCTCGTCAGTTTATTGCTACTCAGATTTATTTCTTCCAAATGTTGCAATTTATCAAAGATGCCATCGTTCAAATATGCAATATTATTGCTGCATAACTCTAGAGTGGTTAAATTGGCTGAAGAATCGAATACCGATGTCGAAATGTTATCCAAACTATTGTCACATAAATTAACATACATCAGATTGGGTGCATATTGGAAAAAGTTCATATTTATATCCAAACTGGTGAAATTATTATGTTGTAAATCAAGCCTACGAAGGTTCCCCACACGTTCGAATAATTTTTCGGGTAAGCTTCGCAATTGATTATTACTCAAATTCAACTCCTCCAAATTGATCATGTCGTCGAATATTTGTTCGTGTAACGTGATTATATTATTTGCTTGCAAATTTAATTTTTTTACGGAAGCCAGTTTTTCATAATTATTGGCAGCGAAAATGGTCGGAAATTTTTCGGATGATTGAAAGCTTACATTTTCAATGTCATAAATGTGTAAAAAGTTCAAAAATTCGTTAAATGATGATTCAGGAACCGGACATTGTGTTATGATCAATCGTTTGATCGCTGCAGTGACGTTGATTACTTTTGATAAATTTAGATAATCAGTTTGATCGTACGAGGAGCACGTAATTTCCAAATATTCCCCAAGAGATATCTTGATTTTTATTTGATCGTCGTCCACATTTTGTCCACAAAAGTACCAATGTATTGAATTTTTTTCATCTCTTTGTTCTCGGCATTGATTTGGTAACGATTTCGCTAATACGATCGATTGAAATAATATGACGCAGAAGTACAGCCATAGTTGGAGAATTTTCGACATCGTGGTACGGTTGAACTTCTGCTTTCCTGCGAACAAATATGAAAAATTTATTTTATTCGATTGTCTCGGTTGCATTTTGTAAAAAGTAATTTTCAATGTAAATTCTAGTTTCTGGTGATATTTTTCAAATTTCTCGTGGCAGTAATTTAATATATTTTACCTGATTCATACTGAATATCGATTCAAGCTACTTGAATGCGAATGAATGTACTGAGTTGAAAATATGTAGGCGATTTTAGTTATGAAATCTATTTTTAGATATATACGCTATTTTTAGATAGGTATCTAGATGTTGATTCAAATAGGTCGTGCCGGTAATTACATAATTTGTATTGAAAAAATTATTCATCTGTAATATTGCAGGGCACATATTTGTATATGGAAGGAGAATGACGGTCAGCATTTGATAATTTAACTCGTGTCATTATCAAAATTTATTTATTTATGAGTAAATAGGTGAGTAATTCCAAGTTCCTGTTTTGATATTAAACTTAGAGGGCAATGAATTTTGAAAATTATTTCAAGGCTATTATACTATACTTGATTGTAATGAACTGAACATCAGTATACCTATTTGCCCTTGTAGGACTACTATTTTGAATTTTTGAAGAAACTCATTCACCACCGGTGAAAGATGATTTTGATTTTTTCTTTTTTAATTCTCGAGCTGAACAAAATTGTAATATGTTTTTTGGAGTAGTCTACCCTTTTCCGGATTTTTTTCAAATTTTTTCCAGTTCTTAAAATGGTAAAGTACATTGAATAAGATTTTAAAATTTTCAGCTTGTCAGCTTAAATTAGAATCATTAAGCGTTTCAGATTTTTGAGGTTATATTTTTAGCAAAAAAAAAAAATATGTGAAAAAAATTTCCTACCAATAAGAAAGAAATACCTCACCCCCAAGTATCTTCAATTACTAATAAAGTTTGAAAAAAATCGATTCGGAAACCTCTCTAAAATACATTTCTTATTGGTTCGCTGCCCTGCGGCGAGATAAAAAGTGGCGAATGCGCTAAAAATTATTAAATATTTTTTTTTAGCTCGGTTTGGACTACAAGCATTTTGGAAAGTTGGAAACGCGATGAAAAAATTCTGTGAAAAATTCAAGTTTATAATTTCCGTCTATTTTTTGGTTTCAAGATTGTAAAAAAAATTTAAAACATGAAAAATCGTTTCCATAGGTCTTCGGAAAAAAAACATGAAGTGAGATAGGAGGAAATCACTTTTGCATTTCCGACGAAACGAACTACATCTCTCATAACGTACAAACGCATTTACTTTTTCGTCATTTTTGATTAATTTTCTGTACTTTTTACGCGTTTTTGTCAAATTTTTACAAAATTTTAAACGATTTTTCAACGATTTTTTCTCCATTTTCTACACTTATTACGGATTTCGGTTAATTTTTCACCCAATTTTCAGTAATTTTAAAATTATTTTTTTCATATTTTAGGTCGATTTTCACCTAAATTTCAAAATTTTTTCCCTTATTTTTGATCAATTGCGGTTACTTTTAAGGATACTTGATTACGTAATTTTCTATAATTTTAACCTAATTTTGTCAAATTTTTACGAAATGTTCGAAGATTTTCGGTTCTTTTTGCTTGTTTTTCAACAATACTTATTCCGGAATTTTTTATCAATTTTCTGCATTTTTTTCATTCTTTTTGTAATTCTTTTAAATTATTTTTAGCGATTTTCTACGATTTTTTGAAAAATTTTACATTAACTTTTACTTATTGTTCAATACTTTTTCGCAATTTTTCATAATTTTCTGTTACTTGTACCTATTTTTGCTAAATTTTTACCAAATTTTCGATGAATTTCTACAATTTTTGGTCAACTTTCACTTATATTACAACATCTTCTCGTGATTTTTTATCAATTTCTCGTCATATTTTATGAATTTTGGTCGATTTTTAACCCAATTTTTGATAATTTTTTTTCATATTTTTGTGTTTGATTTAAATCATTTTCCAACATTTTTCGTAATTTTTAATCAATTTTTCGTAATTTCTGCTCTTTTTTTTGCAATTTTTTATGAAATTTTCATCTATTGTTAACGAGTTTTCATCAATTTTCACTAATTTTTGTCAAACTTTTACCAAATTTTCAATGATTTATAACGATTTTTGCTCAATTTTCACATATGTTTCAACAATATTTCGTCATTTTTGATCAGTTTTCTGCCTTTATTACATATTTTGAGCAATTTTTCTCATCTCCAATGATTTTAAACAACTTTTTTATTTTAGGTCAGCTTTCACACATTTTCCAACAATTTTCCGATTTTTTTCACCAATTTTCGTCTTTTTTTTAGCAGAATTTCGATGATTTTTAACAATTTGTTTCATATTTTAGTTCAATGTTTCCTTAATTTTTCAAAATTTTTTCGTAATTTTTGATCATTTATCTGCATTTTTTACGAATTTTTTTCAATATTTTACCCAATTTTTAAGGATATTTTAGGATCTTTTGAAATTTTATTTCAATTTTCACTCATTTTTAATTATTTTTTTTCGCTATTTTTGATTAATTTTTTTTAATTTTTACGTTGTTCTGTCAAATGTTTACCAAATTTTCACTGATTTTTAAAGACATTTGCTAAATTATCAAATACTTACTTCTCAAGATTTGTTCGAGATTTTTGATCAATTTTGCATCTATTTTTCCGAATTTTTGTCGATTTTTGATGATTTTTAACTATTTTGTTTTTCATGTGTGTGTTCAATTTTCACCTATTTTTAAGATTTTTCGTGAATTTTAATCAATTTTTCACAATTTCCACACATTTTAGTCAAGTTATTATTCAATTTTCAATGACTTAACGATTTTTGGCCAACATATTTCGTGATTTTTGATCAATTTTACGTATTTTGATCAATTTTTTATCCAATTTTTGATGATTTTTGAGGCATATTTTCTCATTTTTGAACAATTTTCACCCATTTTTCAACATTTTTAAACATTTTTTTGTAATTTTTTTCAATTTTTTGGATTTTTAACGAACTTTTGGGAATTTTTAATCTATTTTTCAGTAATTTTCAACGATTTTTTTCTAATTTTAGATCAATTTTTCGCATATTCTTCAATAGTTTTTCGTGATTTTTAATCAATTTTTTGCATTTTTAACTCATTTCTGTTAAAATTTCATCCAATTTTCAATATTTTTCAACATTTTTTTCATATTTTTGGTCAATACTCAGTTGTTTTTGTAAAATTTTTCGTGATTTTTGATCAATTTCCTTTGTCAATGTTTCAGATAAGTTTTTATGATGTTTAACAACTTTTTAGCCTGATTTTCTGTGTCATATTGTCAATGAAAACCAGGCTATTACTGTCTATCGACCAAGGACGGTTAGTGGGGGAAATATCAACGAAATCCGTTTTGGGGTCCTAGAAGATCATTACGACAATTTTTGGCCATGTCAAAGATTTATTTTTTAATCCCCCCCCAACATTTAAGTCATTTACTCAGCTCGATACCGACCAAAATCGCTCCAATTCAGTCAATCAGCTCAGTTTGGCGGCAGACTAGAGATATACGAGTAGGAATGACCTTGGGTCAAAATTCAGTTTTGACCCATTTTGGGGGAGGGGGTGCTGAAGGGCCAATAACATAAAAACCGTTATTTTTTCACTTAATCTATAGAAAATTCAAAGTTGTATAACATATCCAAAAATCAACCTCAGAGTTTTCCCCTTTTTTGACCTTGAAAAAGGACTAATCCTCCCCTATCTCCTCACCAAAATTAGGAAAATTGAAATTCAGCGTGTACATTCAGTAGGAATCCTAGATGTGCCTTTTGAGGATCTCGACTTTTCAGCCCAATTTCACCCCTTCACCACCCCAAATATGTAGCTTTTTAGTTGATTTATTTTATTTTTTGAGTTTTTCCCCTCGCATAACCCCTCATGGTAAACATTTTGCGTCCTATGGGCCAAAACGTTACTTATTAAATTCTCAACGCCAAAGCTAAAAAAAAATAACGTTTTATCCATAACATGGAGTAGGAGAAGGGTAGGTGGCTGAATTTTTTACTACGAGGTTTTCAGAATATAAGAACCAAATTCCATCGGTTAGTTTCAAATTTTAGCTTCGGAGCAGGTTCACCCATCTCATCCATCGATACTCTTCGTATTACTTTTTTTCACCTTTTAGAAATTTATTTATAACACGCATTGATATTGGTAATAATAGTACCCCAGGGTTCAATGCTATTCAAAAATAACGATTTTGTGTAGTGTTAAGGAATCGACAAAAATATTATTGTGGATTTGATCATTCTTTACATAAATTCTATTTAATACGCGAAGAATTGAAAAATACATTTCCTTATCAGTATTTACTTATCAAAAAAATTTTCAATATAACACCGATTAATTGTGTACCTAACCTATTTGTGCTTCACAGTTTATGTATTTTTTTGTTGTAAAATTCTACATTAAATTGTAAAACGATATAAACCTCTTATCTTTGACAACTCTACTCTTATCATTACAATTAAAGTATTTTTTAGCCACAAAATTTATCGAATATTGAATAAATTATGATCCAAAAAGAAAATCACTGATTCGTTTAAAGAGGTACCCGCGGACCCGCATATACTGAAATAACTGTTGTCAACTCATAAGTGCATCTCGTTAGTATGAAAGATTTCTAGATTTTACTATTAAGAACTGGTTCTTCTTTAATAGCTTCGTTTATACTTACGAATCTTCGACCAGTCCACGTAAAAGAAATAGTAAAATTGGAGTAGGTCTAGGTATTGCTTTCAAAAATATTTTACTTTTTAATTTTGTCGCAATTACCAGTCCTATATCCATCCAATTTAGTTATTTTTAATGGAAGGGAAAATAGTCCTACCTATTCTAATGAATCCCAATACTTACGAATATTTTTCGTAGTTTAATACCTATTATTCTGTTTTTCAAATTTTTCACTCGTTTCATAATACAGCACAAAAATTAAAAAACAGTATGAAAAGCCTACGAAGCACGTGGGTGATGCGAGTTAATTTTAATCAGTAAAGAACGAGCATTATGTGCAGTTGTATAACGTTCTTCATCTATCATTCCTATTTTATACGCTAGAGTATCACATTAAACAATATCTATTTTATTATTACACTCTCGTATTATGTAAAATAATCGAACAAAAGCGAATAATATTCATCGTAACGTATAATTAATGTTTTTAAAAAAATAATAAAAAAAAAAAACTCTCACCTTATCATTAAAAATAATGTTTTGAACTTTGGATAGAATTCATCTCGGTTAGGCTACATGTTGTCTTGGAATGCTACTCGAATTTATCCATCATCGCCAAATTGTATTTGATATTGGTTCATGTAGCTTGAAATATTCATGGGAGTGAATATCACAGTTATCAATAAATATTTCTATTGGTGAATTATTTGTTTATGTATTTTGGTGTTAAATTTTACGTTAACTTCGCGGCACATTAACATCTGCATAGTAAAGTTTAACTTGTCGTGGACAACGGTAAACTGATATTATGCTATCTCTTAATGGCTGCGATGTAGCTAGCACGAAATTATTTTCGATAGTTAAAGGCAGTGTTGCCCTTGTGAACGATATTTTTTCCGTTTTTCAGTGTTATAAGTCGTATCCGTACATAAAGAGTAAGTATTTTCGCGCCTAAATCAGTACTGAATTTTGATTGGATATTTAAATAGGCGTCTGGATGGGTTTCTCTGTTGTCAAGAGTTATTGAACTTTTTTTTATTCGATATAAATCAAATACATTTTTCTCGCTTTATCTGCGCATATTGTGATGGGATTTTTGGTATCAGTGGATCTACATACATTTAAACGCATTAAAATTCCGTCATTTACTTTCGTAGAGACTCGTGAATATCAATTGAACTGGTGGTCTATCGATCATTTTTGCTCAAATTGAAATGCAATGCAGAATTATTCATGTTTCGTGATACTTGTTTTTAGCCTAATATTCTATTTTATTGTCAATGAAAACCAGTCTATTGCAGACTTTTGATCTATGGAGGATGCTGGGGGGGGGGGGTATCAACGAAATCCGATTTCGGGTCCTGAAGACTATTGAGACCATTTTTAGCCATGTCACATATCTATTCCTTGTTATATTATTTTTTAGCCTAATCTTCTATGTCATATTATCAATGAGATAACCAGACTATTACCGTCTATCGACATACGATGGATGAGGGGGTGTTATGGGGTCCTAGAAGACCATTGCCACCATTTTCTACCTTGTCGGATATTTATTTTTATTTTATACTTCTCCCGGAATCGAGAAATTATTTGCCCCCGATCGATACAGACCAAAATTGTTAAAATTTAGGAAATACGCTTCGATTGGTGTGATATTTGGTATTCTGGAGTGGAGATGACCTCGGATGAAAATTTAGTTACGTCCAAATTAAAAGGAGGGGGTGCTGAAAAGCTAAAATTATAAAAATTATTCCTTTTTTGTCCAATTGATAAGCAAACCAAAGCTGTATAATATATCCATAAATCAGCCTCTTAGGTCAATTAGGAGGAGAGATATGAGGGTTTTATCATTTTTAACCTTGAAAAAGGACCGTTCCTCTCCCCACCTAATGGACTTAGGACTTTTAAATTTGGTAAGTAGTAGGTGTGCCTTTTGGCAGTTTCGAATTTTCAGTATGGTTTTTTGGGCGAGCTTTCTCATGTTTTGTGTTTGTTCATCGCATAACTCGCCTACAAATTGAGCTAGGTAGCTGAAATTTGATATGTACCTTTAGTAGCGACCATAAATGTGCTTTTTGAGGGTCTCGACTTTTCAGCTCCGTTTCACCCTTCACGGCTTCAAATATGTGGTTTTTTGGTTATTTTTTCTTAATTTTTGAGTTTGTTCCTCGCATAACTCTCCTCCAAATTGAGTTAGGAACCTGAAATTAGGTATGTACGTTCAGTAGGGGCTATAGATAGGCGTTGGGGGAGGGTCTTGACTTTTCAGCTTCATTGCACCCCCTCTCAGCTTCGAAAATGTGGCTTTTCGACTGGTTTTTATTATTTTTTTAGTTTGTTCCTCGCATAACTTTCCTCCAAATTGAGCTAGGAACCTGAAATTAGGTATGTACATTCAGTAGGGGCTATAGATAGGCGTTGGGGGGAGGGTCTTGACTTTTCAGCTTCATTGCACCCCCTCTCAGCTTCGAAAATGTGGCTTTTCGACTGGTTTTTATTATTTTTTTAGTTTGTTCCTCGCATAACTTTCCTCCAAATTGAGCTAGGAACCTGAAATTAGGTATGTACATTCAGTAGGGGCTATAGATAGGCGTTTGAGGGGGGTCTTGACTTTTCAGCTTCATTGCACCCCCTCTCAGCTTCGAAAATG
>FIZR01018454.1:0-18320 GCA_900060175.1 Ferrisia virgata
CAAGTAAGAATGGTTTCTTTGGTAGATACATCGTTCAAAAACCAGTTTTGGAAAAGTATTCAGAATGTGATCAAACTGTAACATTTATAAAGATTTATTAATTTTTTTAAGTAGCACATCGAACATGGTAGAATAAGGAAGATGGAAAAATCCTTACGAAGCTTCTCGAACGATTCGTACAAGACAAAGGGCTACCCAGTGAATTCTAAAAAAATGTGTTATTTTAATTTTTTCTTTCTATGCAAGAATTTAATGAATAACGCAAACTTCTCGGGCATGTTGTTTCACGAAACATACTAATACGTAACGTTGTCATTTTCAACGACGTAGCCACAGTACGGAGGGAGGGGGGAGTGTTGAACCCCTCCTCGGAGCCAAAAAACTTAAACTTTCCTGATTTGTTACATGATATTGTCAATGAAAATCAGGCTATTACAATCTATCGACCTACGATAGATGAGAAAGGGGAGAGAGAATCTTAAAGAAATCCGTTTCGGAGCCCTGCAAAACCATTAGGACCATTTTTGCCCTTGTCAGATATTTATAAATTAATTTTTTTTCTTTCGAAAACTAAAATTATTTACTCTGCTTGATGCTGACTAAAATCACTCCAATTCGGTCTATGGGCTATATTTGGCGGCGAATTAGATATATATGAGTGGAGATGACTTGGATCAAAATTCAAATATTCCCAAATTTGGGGAAGGAGGTGCTGTGGGCCTTAGAACGTAAAAATTGTCCTTTTAGAGCTAATTGATAGAGAATCCAAAGTTTTATATCATATCCAAAAATTAGCTTCTTATGTCAATCAGGAGAGAAGATATGAGGGTTTGACCTTGAAAAAAAACTATTCTTGTCCTATTTCCTTACTAAATTTACCTACCAGATTCAAATTGTGTATGTACATTTGGTAGGGACCCTAGATGCACCTTATGACGATTTCGTCTTTTCAGCCTCATTGCTCCACCTCACAGCCCTGAAGATGCTCTACTTTCGTCAATCGCCTCAGTTTGGCGGCGGATTAGATATATGAGTGGGGACGACCTTTGGTAAAAATTCAGCTATCTCCAAATTCGGGGCAGGGGGTACTGAGGGGCCAAAAGAACAAAAATTGTTGCTTTTTAAGCCAATCGATAGAAAATCCAAAGTTCTACAGCATATCTGAAAATCAACCTCCTAGGTCAATTAGGAGAGGAGGTATGGGGAGTTTGATCCTTCCACGTTGAGCTAGAAAGTTGAAATTTGATATGTATATTTAGTAGGGTCCTAGATGTGCTTTTTTGGGGGTCTCTACTTTTCAGCATCTTTGCAACATCTTACAAACTCAAAAATGTAGTTTTTTGTTCGGATTTTATTATTTTTTGAGATACGAGAGTTTTCCTCTTTTTGACCTTGAAAAAAAACTGTTCCTTCCCTATCGCCTCTTCAAATTGATTTGGAAAGTTGAAATTGGGTATGTAGATTTAATATAGGTTTTAGATGTGGCTATTGCGGAGGGGGGAGATCAACTTTTCAGCCTCATTGCACCCTCTAACAATTCCCAAACAGTTCAGTTTTTTTGTCGGTTTTCCTTATTTTTGGAGTTTATTCTTCGCATATCTCCCAACTTCCCCCGAATTGGTTAAGAAGTTGAAATTTGATGTATAGATTTAGTATAGGTCCTAGATGTACCATTTAGTGATGTCGATTTTTTACTCCCTCTCCCCTTGCTGCCACCTCCCCTACCCTTATCACTGATCAGGAAAGATATAGTTTTTTCAATTCAAATGCTTAATTATAATATTTCATGAAAATCAGGATATTACACTGTATCGACGAATGGCGGATGGGGGGAGGAATACCAGAAAAATCCGTTTTGGGGTCCTAGAAGACCATTAAGTCGATTACCCATAACAACTGTAATACTTACCTAGTTTCTAGTTTATTTATTTTACGCTAAAAATTTACTCCGTATAAATTCACACTTGTTTAACATTCAACTTACATTACGTTTGTGTTGTTGGTGTCTCATTCAGATGTACAAGAAATGAAAAACATACCTAACTACGTGTTTATCTGCGATTGTTAAAATACAGAAAATGTATGAAAACATTTATCGTTAAGAAGATAATAGCATTTTTAAAAGCAATAAAGAAACGCCCGTTGATATAAAGAACGTCAAGTTGGAGCCATACAGATAGAAACACAGTAGGTAAGAGTGAACTACTTCGCTGTTTTAATTTCGCAATACTTTGATAGTAAAACATAAACTATATTTACGAAGAACTTGAACGAAACTTCAACAAATGAAAATGACGTGTCGAAAGATCTTATAATCAAATTTTTAGTAGCCGAAATTAATTAGCACGTTTTTGATACAGATTGGGAAATATGAATTGTGTTGGAGGCTCCAACGCGGTAAAAAATTGTTAAAAATATGTGAAATAGAACATCACTGGGTGTACAATAATTTGGTTCGAAAGATTTGAAATGGCTACGAGCGGTCGATGGAACATATACTAATATTTTTGCCCCGTCGGAAGCTACATATTCGTTAACAAATCTGATTGTAAGGCATTGATATGATTGTTTCTGAACAAATGCTTGATTTATGGAACAATTTTGCTGCGGATGGGTAGGTATACAAAAATTGATTTTTTTTTCTTGATACAGCCTGCAAGTTAGAAATATTCCATTTTTAATGTGTCAGTGACCCAAATCACAGAAAATCTAGAACTCAGTACAACTACCAAACCTAAATTATTTCCACGTACAAAATGGGATCATTCAAATGAAAGACACATTGCTGAAAGAAGAATTCGAATTTTTAGAAAGTGTCATCAACATGGATTAATTTAATGTAATTATTCTTGCGAAATAAAATCACTCTAGTTTCACTGTTTCATTTTTACTGCAAAATTTGAATAAAGTGAAAGTTCAATTCGACGATAAAACTCGCAACACAAAGCGAGAAATTATAGAAATTTGTTACTGGTTGATAACTAAAATATCAAAAATTAATATCCTTTAGATTGGAGTCGTATACGTAGAAGTGGTGATCGGAGAAGTGGAGAAGAACAAGGTATAATATGGAAAAATAAATAAAATACAATACTTTAGCTTTTGAATTATTTTATTTTCATTAAAAGAAATCATCCAATTATCTAAATATTATTCTCATTTTATTCATCATACATTGCAAAATTCTTCGATTTAAAATTATTTGGAAATTAATTCTCATTTAATTTTTTATTGTTGAAATAATTTGAAAAATTTTCATTTTAAAATCACAGAAAAAAGGCGGGAGTTCAGAAAGATTTGAAAGCGCTCTCTAGCCGATGGGTTACGTATAACATTTTTTTTATGATTTTGCATTGCAGCCAACTTTTAAAATTACTTCGCATGTTTGAAAATAAATTTTAAAAAAATAACAGATTTTTTCATGTAATATTGTTTTATACATTTTTTTAATGAATTTCAGACTCTTATATTTCAAAGTTGAATAATGCTCCTAAATATTTTCATAATAAAGGATAATTAAAAAATTATTCTTAAATTCACACCAGCGGAGAATTTTTTCTCTTTTTCAGAAGGCTTCATGCTGAGACGTTACGGTGATGTCATCGTTCATCTCTAAACCAAACAACCGTTGTTTTAATTAATTTCACAATTTGGAAATTTGATTGATGGAAGTTTAATCGTCTTATTCTAATTAAAAACTCGCAGTTTTGTGTGTATTGTGTGCGTAATCGATTTCAGTTTGTGGATTTCAATCGTAATAATTCAAATATATTATCAAAATGCGTGAAATTGTACACATTCAAGCCGGCCAATGTGGCAACCAAATCGGAGCGAAGGTAAGCACCTGAATTTCCATTGCACCGCAGTAATCGATCTACTTTTTATTGGTATTATTTTTGACCGTTGTCGCATAATTTCTATGATAAATTTTACGTTGCGTATTTGCGATATATGTGAACGTAAATGTCGCTGTGCTCATTAGATAATTAATACCGCGTGTTTCGTTCTGTCATGTAAACGCCGCGTAGGACAAGCGAAGTATTTTTTAATGTTTCACTGTGTATCACGTTTAATTTTGCATAATATGTGTCATTTCAGTTCTGGGAAATTATTTCCGATGAACACGGTATCGATGCGACTGGAACGTATCATGGCGACTCAGATCTACAATTGGAACGTATTAACGTGTATTACAACGAAGCCTCCGGTAAGTATAATTTATTTATATAGGACGTGTAGGTGTGTACAAGTGAAAATCTATATAAAATTTATTTTGCAGGAGGCAAATATGTTCCAAGAGCCATCTTGGTTGATCTTGAACCCGGTACTATGGATTCGGTGAGAGCTGGTCCGTTCGGACAGATTTTCCGGCCTGATAATTTCGTATTCGGTCAATCCGGTGCTGGTAACAATTGGGCCAAGGGACATTATACCGAAGGCGCTGAATTAGTTGATTCAGTACTAGATGTTGTAAGGTATGAATTTCTGTTTTAGGCCTAGAGTTTTGTTTTCGAATTAAATTTCATATATTTATTTTGTATGGTTGTAGAAAAGAAGCCGAAGGTTGTGATTGCTTACAAGGATTCCAGTTGACTCATTCTTTGGGCGGTGGTACCGGATCTGGTATGGGTACTTTGTTAATCTCGAAAATCCGAGAAGAATATCCGGATAGAATTATGAATACTTACTCTGTAGTTCCATCTCCAAAAGTAAGAGTCATTTTTTGGTTTTAATATTGTAGACGTAACTTAATGTTGAACGTATTAATTTTTTTTTGTTATTTTACACATATATATATATAGGTTTCTGATACCGTCGTCGAACCCTACAACGCCACATTATCAGTTCATCAACTAGTCGAAAATACCGATGAAACGTACTGTATCGATAACGAAGCTTTGTACGATATTTGCTTCAGAACTTTAAAACTCACTACTCCTACGTACGGCGACTTGAATCATTTAGTATCATTGACAATGTCCGGTGTCACTACTTGTCTACGATTCCCCGGTCAGTTGAACGCCGATTTACGTAAATTAGCCGTAAACATGGTACCGTTCCCTCGTCTTCATTTCTTTATGCCTGGTTTTGCTCCGCTTACGTCGCGAGGTAGTCAACAATACCGCGCTTTAACCGTACCCGAACTTACGCAGCAAATGTTTGACGCTAAAAACATGATGGCCGCTTGCGATCCGAGACACGGTAGATATTTAACCGTAGCCGCCGTATTCAGAGGACGTATGTCGATGAAAGAAGTCGACGAACAAATGTTAAATATCCAAAACAAGAATTCCAGCTATTTCGTCGAATGGATCCCGAACAACGTTAAAACCGCCGTTTGTGATATTCCACCCAGAGGCTTGAAAATGTCCGCCACCTTTATCGGTAACTCGACCGCTATTCAAGAACTGTTCAAAAGAATATCTGAACAATTTACCGCCATGTTCCGTCGTAAAGCTTTCTTGCATTGGTACACCGGCGAAGGTATGGACGAAATGGAATTCACCGAAGCTGAATCTAACATGAACGATTTAGTATCTGAATACCAACAGTATCAAGAAGCTACCGCAGACGAAGATGCCGAATTCGAAGAAGAACAAGAACAAGATGTCGATGAAAACTAATTCGTAGTTCTGCTTCTTTTCATTTATTATGTAATTTTTAATCGTGTTTTTCAATGCTTTGTGTACGAAACCATGTCGACGGTTTCCTTTTTTTTTTTTTTTTTTCTATTACATTTCGTTCACCAAAGATTTCGTTTGATACGCATTTATGTCCTATCTCTTTTTTTTTGTAATATGAAAAAAGAATATCGCATTTTGAAAAGATATCTACATGTTTTCTGGTAGTATTTTATTTATTATTGCAACGTATTCCTTTGAATGTAATAGAATGAATGTTGCAACGCTAATCATTCCTAACGAAACGATCAACTGCTACGTATTTAAGCCTTTTTCTTAAGTATTAACTAAGCTTCTGCCGTATTTTTCCATAAATTGTAAATCTTAAGCGTATTATAAGAGAAATAAAACTTGATACTCGATGTTTCGGTGTATTTTTTCAGTGCTACGAAATGCTCAATTTGTTGTAGAGAAAACGTTTAGATTATAAAGAGCTGCCAAATGTGCTATTGAATTGAAATTAACTCCGAAGCTTCATTTGAATGAAACATGAACATTTACATACCTTGATTTTGATGAATTTTCGTTACGAGTAGGATGTAAGATTTTAAGCGGTTGTGACTCGATTATTTTGATTTACAGTCTCAAAGGAAGAATGAATATGTTGGTACAAGTAAGTGCTTTAATTTTGAAAGTGAGCAAATACAACCATGGTCAATTTTAAGATTTACGTATTAGTTTCCGAGAAGAGCGTATTCTTTCTACCGTGAAGATCCAATCTCCGCCAGTACTGTCTTCGCTAGTTTTATCAGTTCTCTTTGCACATGAAAAGAAGTCATATATGAAAAACAAAAAATAATTCAACGTTAAAAAAAGTTGAAGCTTTTATCATGCAACGTGTTTCAACTCACTCCGTGTTATTTGAAATCTTATTCTTGAATTTTTTCAATTCAGTCTTCAGTTGGCCAAGAAGTGGTTCTTTGACTTCACCTTGGATAAAATTAGAACACGAAAGCCATTTCAACTTTATAATTCTAGTCCAGAAACTCAGTTTATACTAATAAAATTCTGTTTTATTGCTTCCTTTGGTCAATAGTGATTATTAATAAAATCATAAAGTTATATAGGATATGTTTATTAAAACAAGTTCAGTTACCCTCATTTGCATGCCGATATTTGGATGTGCTATTTTTAAATTCTGTATTCTGAAATTGACTATTATGTAATCTATAAACTTACCTAAAGTTACAACTTCCTCAAGCACGACTACCATTTTCTCATCTTGCTCATTCAATTTATTGGTTACCTCGTTCAGTTTATGATTTACTTCATTCAACTCAGTTGTTACATTCAGCCGATCGATAAGTTTATCCAATTGATCTGTTAGCTCCTTCAAATCATAAGTTTGTGTTTCATTAGCCATTTCACGGTTATTGTAGTCGAGTGCTCCAATTGTACATGCAGTTTTTAGAAGTATAACTGCAACATAATTTTGTAAATTATGATTGATCGTTTTTATGAATCCTAATGCTTGGTAAAATCAAATACATAATTTTAAAAATAAATGTGTTTACGATTAGTACTCACTTGATAATATAGCTTGGAAGTAGATGGGATAGTATTCACAGATAACGAACATTTTGAAATTTTCAAAACAAATCTAGCTGTCTGTACGAATACAAACGAAACGAAAATTGCTCAAATGTATTTGTATATTTTTTCATTCGTAGAAAAGATAATTTACTTGATGTATTAAGATGAATATCAATTAGAAATATTAACTTGGTAAGAAGATACATACGAGATTAGCAATCTATAAACTTTTGTAGATTATTACTTGATAAAGTGATTACATTTCATTCGAATACGCTAAAGTAACATTGATTGATTAGACAATTTATGAAATGAACAAGTTTAATCACAGGGACTATACTTATACGTGCTTACTTAGCATTTTTTGGTATAATTTATCAATTTTTTTTTTGAGTGGGGAAACGATTCAAATGATACTTGTAAATAATGGA
The DNA here is from genome assembly GCA_900060175.1 of Ferrisia virgata. Classification (NCBI taxonomy): domain Eukaryota; kingdom Metazoa; phylum Arthropoda; class Insecta; order Hemiptera; family Pseudococcidae; genus Ferrisia; species Ferrisia virgata. The sequence goes on from FIZR01018454.1 coordinate 7,646, forward strand.
TGTTCTATTGAAAAATTACAGGTATTGCTCTGGGAGTACATGTTTAGGAAACGTTATTGTTGTTCAGTTGTTTTCTAAATTACTCAGACGAAGGTGATCTGGTTTACAAAAGTAGTTGCTTAAATATTAAATTTAAAATGATGGTAACATTTTTGAAATGGGCGAAAAAAATGAGAAAAAATAATTTAGAAATCCGAAACAACAACGTGATTCTTGTATTTTATGGCGATATCTACATCCTTCTTCCATTTAATGGTTATTCAATAAAAGCACCTCTACTTACCCTTTCATTATTTCAAAATACATGTGTATTGTGTAGATAGTTTTGCCGACATTCTATTTTGAAGGAACAGAATTATGCTCCCGAAGGGTTCTGTCTATTTTCACACGATCTGAACTACGTAACGTGAAGCATTCGTTTGAATCTCACTTTTCCTCTTCCACTCGTGGATTATATTTTTTATGCATTTGCTGAATCTTTCAAAATAATAAAAAAAGAAAATTTGAAATTATTTTTACTTTTGATTCCTTTAAAAAAATAAAGAAAATGTAAAATAGTAATTGCATGATAATGGTGAAAACAATTTTTAAAAAATGCAAGATCAAAGTAAATGTAACTCCGAGTGTTCGAGATAACATCAAATCTTAAGTATATCTATATAAACAGTAGTATTCGTACTTTATATTACTTATTCTAAAAGTGATAGTGATAATTAACAAACTTGAGTCATAAACAATAAAAAATAATTATTCTCTCTGGTAATGGTAATTTTCTCAGCCTTACTTTTCATATTCTTCAAATATTTTCCCTTCAACTAGACATAATTATTCCTTTCAGCAATTCTCTGAAATATCGAGATAAGCATAATCTAAGAATACTTTATTTTCGAATACGACTTCCATTTTTCTTGAAATTTTTTAAAAATTGTGTTTCGCAGATAAGTTTGAGTTTTGCATTATTTGATTATTTAAATTGCCAGGTAAAATATGTGATAATCTTACTAGTATAAAAGAATTACAAACATAAATCTCCTAGAGTTTAATTGCCTGAAGTAATCCTACCTATAAATAAACTATTTATTTATGAACCCTTAGAGAAAATGATTTTTGGTAAAAAAATGTTCCAAGTTCAACTTCATGTTTTTTTTTCAAATCGAGTTCTCAATTAAATTGAAATTTTGAAAATTCAAAATCAAAAAGCGAAAAATATAAGGTGAAAGTATCGATGAGTTTCATCAACATGATCATCACTCTCAGCACAGATGGTTTGAACAGATTTGAAAATTACCTCAACGAAATTTGGCAAAGTTCACCAGGTTTGTTGCTCAGGTCGTGTGAGAATACACTAATCTCTTGCGAAGGAACAAGTTTTTTCTTTACATTTTAAAATCAACTGTTTAAACGCTTTACCGTTTTCTTCCAAAGCCAAAAAAAGGGGAAAACTTTATAACTCTACTGCTGATTAAGTTAAGAGGCTGATTTTTGCATGTTGTACAATTTTTGATTTTTTTACCGATGAACATGACTGAGTTTTGACCCAATTACATACCCATTTTATGTACCTACATCCAACAGTATTAAGCCAAGTTGATAAGTTCAGTCTTCGGTACGTGAAAAAAAGTATAAAAATAAATATCTGCCATCGTCAAAAATGGACCTCTTATTACTGCTTTAGATTTTTTTAATCCTATTCTTTTAGCAATGAATCATTAGTTATAGATTGGGAATTGATTTTCAAGAACTCTGCTTGATTATATTAAACGAGTATACACTCGGTTCGTAGTTTTTTTCACACACCATTTAAAGTGGAGCTTCGCGTTGCAAAGTTAGCATACCCAATCTTTTAAGGCAGTATTTTTTAGAAAAATGAATTTTACCATTTTTTTTCTCGTTTGAGAGTTGATAATTAAAAAGAATTAAGAAAAATACAAGGAATAATGTTAATTTGAAATAATCGAACAGTTGAATCCAACATTTGAATAGATGCTCAATCGGAATTTTTGCCATTTTTATGAAATTTCAACTATACAGTTCCATTAGAAGTTTCTGTGCGATTTCTTGAAAACAACTGAATGGAATATTCGATGAATTTTGGATATGTTGTAAAAACCAGTACCCCCAACATATGTACGGAAAGAGCCCTTTTTTTAATTTTTTCCACCTAGCTAGAATATAATCACGCTAAACGAGAGCACTTTTTCCAAGTTTCTTCAAACTTAAATAATTTTGATCTAAAGTAAAAAATTTTAAAAACGACTCTGTACACGTATTAGGGGTACTGTTTTCTACAACATATCCAAAATTTAACGAATTCAATTCAGTTGCTTCTGAGATGGTAAAAATTCCGATTGAGCATCTTACCACAAGGATTCAACTGTTATATTACATCAAATCAACATTATTCTTTAAAATTCGCTTAATAAAGGCAAAATTCATATAACATTACATCCAACTGTAAATAGTAAATACAACGGGAAAAAATATATCTAGAGTCTTTTTGTGTAAAGTACGAAAATATTTATTAGGTAAGGTAAATGTATTATGTACTACTGTGATACTAAATTAATAATCATAATCAATATCAACACCAAAAGGTAATTGAACTAAATGAAGTTGGTGTAGGAAAAGCGCTAAAATCTAAGATAAATATTGCAAAATAATTAAAATTAATTTGTAAAATATACTCGGAGTAATTTTAATCAATATTCGTTGTCGATATTACAATATTAAAAGTGAGATAACGGCTCATATTTACGCTGATCCAGGTAAAATTCCAGTTTTCAATTGTTTATAAAAGCTGTATACGACCACTGTAAAGTAGTAACTGAGAGCTGTAAATATATTATGAAATAAGTAATATCAAAAATTAAATTTACTCGTCACTGAATAATGCATATTTCCCGTTACCACACGAGTAAGTATATTTAGGTAATAAAATAATACTTACCAAAGTAAAATGCAAGACAAATTTCTACAACTATAATAAAAACAACACCAGCTTTTTCCATATCATCTTTAGTCTCTTTGTCAATATCTGGAGTAAGGGCAATTATCAAAATTGGACCAACGATAGGTATGATTAATATGAAAATTGCGCAAATCACCAGACCTACGAAGTTCATCACTAAATACGGTACTAGCCACGATGGTTTCTCCTAAAACATTAAATGAGTAGTAGGTAACAGATGGCTAGGTACTTGGATACCTACCAATCGTAAGTAATACAGATAGGTATTAAAAATATAGAATTTTAAGCCTATTTAAAATTCTTGAAAAAAAAAAACATATCCACCTACCTCAAGAGTACCATAAACCGCCAATGCTGCAGCGATTACAGTTGTTAACAAATATGCAAAATGCAACACGGGTGATTGGCTTGTGGCAATGATTTGCAAAATTCCTCCACACTAAGCAATAAAAACTATTTATATAATACATATATTTTCTTTCATTAAACAAATTGTGTGTTCATAGGTGGTAATAGGAGAGATAAGAGGGGAGGGAAGTAAATCCCTTCTCCCTCATATGTACAGCTAGGTCCTCAAATGTTTTAAAGAAAATTTAATAAGCATGGTCTTGGACAAATTTTTGTCCTGGCTTCGTTTTGGTCACATGACCTTTTTTTCTTCTTATTTAGCTGATTTTCTATGTCATATTGCCAATGAAAACCAGTCTATTAGAGTTTATTGACCAGCAGCACCAGTTACAACAAAGATAATTGGACAGCACGCCATCTATTATCAGAATCAAAAAGCTTGTAACTGGTTTGAGCGCTGACTCGTGGCCCACTGCTGAACTCAGGGTTGTAATAAAAACCCGGCTAGCGATGCGGTGAGTTACCAATAGGTAGCGTAGATAGCAATGGGAAACTACTACGCGAAAGCTCAATAAAAAAGAGAACACGTTGGTGTTCGCCTTATTCCCACTTGGGTGTATCAAAGGATGGCAAACGGTTGATTTCAGGCGACTTTTAAGACCTTAGTTGATTGATTGATAGAAAATCTAAACTTGTGCAACATATATGACCCTCCAGGATAAAAGCCACCAGTCGTGCAAAAATCAATTTTCGGTTACGCTTTCTTCGGCTTTCCTGAACAATTTGCATTTTGCACGACTAGTGGATTTTCTCCTGCCGGATCACATATCCAAAAATCAACTTCCTAGATCCATTAGGAGGGGGAGATATGAGGGGTTGCCCCTTTTTGACTTTAAAAAAGGTCTGTTCCTTCTTCAACTACCCACTACATTGAGCAAGGTAATTGAAATATTTTAAATACATTTAGTAGGAGCCCTAAACGTTTCGTTTTGGTTGTCTCGACTTTTCAGCTTTATTGCACATCCTCACTGTCCCGAATTCCAAATATGTTTTTTTTGTCGGTTTTTCTCATTTTTAAGTTTGTTTCTCCAGTAACTTCCCTCCAAATTAGGCTTGGAAGTTGAAATTCGGTACATGCATTTAGTAGGGGCACTAGATGTGCTTTTTGGGCGTCTCGACTTTTCAGCCCCGTTGCATCCTCTCAGAGCCTCAAAAATGTAGTTTTTTGCTCGTTTTCCTTATTTTTTGAGTTTGTTCTTCGCATAACTCCACTCCAAGTTGGCCTACGAAGCTGAAATTTGGTATGTACATTTAGTAATATTCCTAGATGTGCATATTTTAGCCCTGTTGAACTCTCCCTACCTTCAATACTGATTAGGAAAAAAGCAACGCGGAATGATGATTTTTTTTCAATTCTTGCGATGTTATCTCATGAAAATCAGGCTGAAATAGCATAGCGAATTTTTTAGAAAATGAAAGAAGGCCTGAAGCCTATCCAAAAAGTTTCACCCATCTCTGCCCATTTGCATAATTCATTGAACGATGTAATATAGGTAGATGGTTAATTGAGTATAGATTTTTTATAGGATTTTCCTCACAGCCATTGCATCGTTGGCGGAAGGAGTCAAAGAGTTAAGATCTTCCCATATATCATTTAGTACATGAGTTTAAATGAGCACATCGGTGATAGTGTTGGAGGTCTTTACATGGGTAGTGGCACCACTGTAATTAACTATGCACTGTAGATAAGAAAACTAAGACTTAACGGAAGTTAAATGATGATTTCCGAAAATTGACAGCGAAAATATTGTTTACAGGAAATAGCAAGGTTTACAAATGGACGAATATTTACCGAGTATCCCATAAAAATTTATCTTTTATCAAAATGACTGTGCATAAATTGCCAGGACTGTTGATATTATTATCGTAGATTTAGTCTTCTCGTTTTTTTGCATTTTTCTATCTCTATTGACTCATTTTTAATAAATAAAAGAAATCATTCGAGCCTCAAGTCAGTAGCAATCGATATACTGATTCATTTTTTAATTTTTTTATAGAATTTTTATCACATTGTGAGATCTGTTGGGGACGTTTAAAGCGGTTGGATTAAAACAATTATGCCGAAATTTAACCTCGGTGTCTTTGAATTAGTAAGAATAGATACGTTACTTGACTTTTTCCATTTTTCTGAATTTTGACCAAAACTGAGGACGCTTGTGCCCCTTCCCCTGGCCGGAGTGTTAAGGTCACATTTTGAATATTAATAGATTGGAACAAACATAAAAAGGTCTATTCGTGTTGATTTTCTTAGATCTTTAAATTGGACCTTTTAACCTCTATATCCACCATGACAGGTTGAGCTTTCATCTCAAAAGTTTAATTCTGAGCTTTCAAAATTTCGATTATCGATCTCGAATCTCCTTTAAATTAGATACTTACAAAATAGCGCCAACAATTTATCCTAGGTCCTGCCAAATTCTTAAGTTGGTTTAACATTGAACGAGCCAGGTGTTGGTTGTGTGTAAATTGAAGATTTTTCGATGCTTTTCAGCTCGATACAATTCACTTGTATTCATTCTTCATCTTAGCATGATTTTCCATGCCATGTTCATATTGTTGAAGAAAACCAGACTATTTAAGTGGAGCAATACGTGCTGGGTGGAGGGATGAGGGAGGCATCAACAAAATCCATTTCAGGGCTTGCACGTCCATTAACGAGTGCTTTCAAATAGGGTGTAATAAAGTGTTTGGTGCACCGCACATAAAAATAGAAAACCTGTTTTATTTTTATTTTTTTTTTTATCAAATGGTAAAGGTATGTTCTGATTCTATATTTTGATGGCACGTATAAAGTGGTTTTCTTTAATGTTTCAATTCTGAAATCAGTTCAGAAGTAGGCCCAAAAATATATAACTAGGTATTCAAAATTCTCAACAAATTGAAGCTACAAAAAATTTTTTCAAACAAAATTTGTAGAAAATTAAGATTATTTTTTATTTTATAAGTTTTTCTCCAGCTAGCAACGAAGAGAAGTTATACTTTGAGGAAGTGAGAGGCTACTTGCAACTTTCTCATCAAACGTATATGATATTTCCCACTCATCTGATGTATTTCGATAGACTGCAATAGCCGGGTTTTCATTGACAATATGGCGAAGTTGTAGAACATTAAAAATTAGTCATTCTTGATCTGAAATTTTTTTTTCAACTAGCAGTGAAGTACTGATATTCATAGGAGGAAATAGAGGAGACAAGAGGGAGCTCAAGCAATCCACTCTCCCCCCCCCCAATGTCGAGATAGACTCCTAATGTTCTCAAAAAAATCCATCAAAGTATAATTTATACGAGAAAAAAACAATGAAATACCATTTTTGGGACTCAAAAACGCCCTGTGATGATATTAGGCCTACTTTGAGAAAGTTAAACAACCTTTCAGTTCCTAAAAATATAGCTCCTCTGTGGAACTAGGTAGCGAAAAAGTTGTGAAATAAAAAATGATGGTTTCAAAATTGAAAAATTTGCAAAATCCACTTGAATGAAATAAAACTAACCGGTTACTTATTCTGAAACATATTGCATACAAGTAGGGATAATCTGCAGTCAAAATTAAAAAAGTCTCAATTTGTAGATTGGGTACTGAGAGAAAGAAAATGCAAACATACGTTTCAAAATTATTATCGATAGAGAATCCAAAGTTGTGTAAGATTTTCAAAAATCAGGCTCTTACCTCAATCAGAAGGGGACATATGAGAGTTTCTATGTATTTTAATCTGAGAAAAAATTTGATACCTCACATAACTCTCGTTGCAAAATTAAACTCTAGGCCCACGAGGGATAAAATTTGGTAATTAAAATTAAATAAAAGAATTTTAGCCATGTATTTTATTTTACTTTATGACCTACCACTATTGTTTACTACAGGAATCAATTTCAGTTAACTAGTTCAATGATTGAGATCGGCTGAGAGAGGAGAAGCTTGACAAGAGACTGCAAATTTTCAAAAATCCACTTCTTCGTGGTGAGAAGAGGGTGCAAAGGGTCTGAAAATTTTAAATCTCCGAAAGGTACTTTCAATTCACCCTTTTTATGTACCTAGACCTATTATACATTAAATAAGTATGGCGAGAAGTGCATTTTTGGATTTGTTTTTTTTTGAAGTACTGCAGTTTTAAAGAAGACTCGATTCTAAATTTTCATATTGTTGAATACGCCATTAGCCATATTTTCAAATACATAAACATTAAATAGGTACAATACACAGAACTTACCAAACTTAAGATTGTAAGAATTAAAGTACCCGTCTTCAAGGTACACCCGCAACAACAAGAATTCACCTGATGCATTTTGATATGACAATAGTAAGACTGATCGGATTCCAGTAAAATTTGTACGTAGACCTTTCAAATCTAAGTGCAATAACTGCTAGTTTCGGTAATAAATTTAGATACCACTTAAAAATAATAAGTAAAAATTCAACAAATGAAAAGTAAATCACACTCTGGCTCAGTATAGTTATGACTGTATTCACTTGAATACTGCATGATTTACTTCTCGATACATTTTATCAATTCGTTCACGAAGTTATTCTTGGGTAGATATGCTGCACGAATTATCAAATAGTGCAGTAAAATCTACGCCAACATTCTTAGCAGAAAAATATCACGAGAACGTGTTAATAATGAAAACAAAAATTAGAAAAACAACCCAGCGTCATTTTGATTTCTAAGAATTTAAACATGTAGCACTCATTAGAATTTATGAATTATCTAGGAAGAAAATTTACACTTAAATTAAAATGTTTGAGATTAAATGAATACTACATGATCAAAATGTTTATAGTGATGTAGGTACTACATAGACAAGATTGTCAGGGAGCTGTATTAGATACCTGCGTAAATGTAATCGAAATTGTCAACAAAACTACTTCCAACTTGATCACCATCTTTGTTCAATCCATGTTTATTTACTTGAAAAAAGTCCAATAGTCGATAACTAGAACTACTAGAGTGACATATGAACGGACTTCACTTCTTCAAAAATTATTCCAACTTGTGATTGAATTCAAAAACTTTTGCAGCGACTTTTGCTCCAGTAAATCTAGGCTTTTGGTTGGAAAAAATTTGGAATAAAATTTTTTTTCAAGAATATTTTGGAGGCAGCTTTGTGATTAGCATACTAAAAAATACCATTAATAAGAGGCGTGCATAGTTCACCGGGGGAGGGGGGGGCTAAAATTAATTTTAAGACAAACACAGCCCAGAACATTTTTGTTCTACTTCAGATTCCCTACAATCCTCTCAATAGGTGAAATCAATTTTCAATTCTAATTTCTCTCTAAGTGACTCAAAATATTATTTTCGATATAAAAACCTTCTATCAAAATTTTCGAACACCCTCCCCCCCTATTTTCACCTATTCTGTACTACATACCATCTTATAACTTTTTGGTTATTTCAACTAATAAAAATAATCCCTGTAGCTACAGGATTGTGCTAATCAATTATTACTTATGGCCTTGGTTTCGAGTGTGGAAATAAAAGGCTTCTAAGTCGAGTTTTCATCATCCAAAAAAGAGCAATCACTGCTCAGTCGTGTACACGAACCTTTACTGTGGAAGAATACTTATTCACCCTTCCTTGCTTATGCATGGTTCAAGTATGTCTGTTGGTCAAAAATGGTTAGGTACCATTAATAATCTATGTTCTAAATCATTACGATTATGAGAATCGTCGAAAAAAATCAAATATTCCCAAATCAAAACAGGAATAAGGTAAATAGACAGGGAATTGATTCGATGAGAATTGAAGTACTCAATGCTTTCCCTTCAAATTCAAACAAAAAAAATATAAATGCTTTCAACGCTTTTCTGAAAAATATTCAGAAAAAAATATTAATAAGTTTACAATTTTTTTTTTGATGATTTTCATGTCCCCATAACGAATTTTTGAATATTTTTACAATCATATTGCTTCTCATTTGTACAAGATTTTAAGGCATTTGCTTACTACGAATTTCTGAAAAAACTATCCAAAGAATATGTGGTATGAGATATCACTATTTATTTTTTTTCTTTCTCTCTCTCTCTTTCTTTTTTCTTCTTTCGGCATTAATCTTTCCATCCACTTTACATACAAAATTATCATTCAAAATATTGTTCGAATTTATCTGTACTCCTGCCAGCCCCAACTTTATTTCATGTAGCAATACTCAATGCATCTCTATAAACTTGCAAAGTTTATCTCTCCGTCGATTCAGTATATTCGTTGGGTATATACTTGTTATTGATTACGTTAAAAATATCGATTTTTTTTCTTTTTTTTTTTTCGCGCGTGATTTATTCTATAAAATGAGTGGCTAAAAGAGCAGACAATGAGGCCAGCTGGTCAGCTGCGGGTGAGTTAATTAGTCTCTTATGTATTAAGAAATGGCTTAAATGTTAAATCAGATATGATCGTTTTTCGATCTAGTAATAAATTTTTCGATCTGTAAAAATATCTTTTTTAAATGATGACAAATTCTTTCTTAAAATTCGAAATCTCACTTTTGAGCGATTAATCATTTCTTTTTATAATTTTTGAATATTTTCTTTTTCACGAGTTATTATTTTTTTTACCTAAATTCGAGATAAATGGCTATGGCCATTTCTCGCCTTTGGAAGTTTTAAATTTTCTTAAATTTATAAATAAACCTACCGTGGCGTAGGTGCATATTAGTATGAATTTCGTATATTGGATCCCTATTCGGGATTTCTGTCACCTGAGTTAGTTCCCATCCTACCTAAAAACAAATCCTTCCCATTTTATCCCGTGTGCTAGTCTAATACTAAAATCCAATTTGCACTACCTATCCAATGTTTTTCCAAAATAGTTATCGTCCTGAATCTTCGGTTCCTTCAAACTTTTACTTTAGTCCCTCCCCCTTCCCTTGCAAATACCACAAAAGATTTTGTTTTGAAGATTTGGTTGGAAATTATTTTACATGGTTTAGTTAAGAAAATGGTCTCCGAGGTCAATTAGGGGAGGAGATATGAAGGTTTCCCCCCTTTTTTTATCTTTAAAAAGGGCTATCCCTCTTCTACCAGTTTCAAATTGAGCTAGAAAGTGAGATTTGGTATACGGATTTGGTAGGAGCCATAAATGTGCCTTTTGGAAGGTTTCGAATTTTCATACCTACAGGCCCGGCGAGAGGGGGGGCAAAAGGGGCAAGATGCCCAGGGCCCCAGCTGTTTTCAAGGGCTCCGCGAACTCGCAAAAAAAATGAAATAAAAAATAAAATAAATAAAAAAATAGGCATTGTTCATTTTTAGGATCTCTCACTGTTCGACTTGTTAATTTGGCTCTGCTTTCGATTGAAAATCCAT
>FIZR01018464.1:0-27652 GCA_900060175.1 Ferrisia virgata
AAACCATTCCTGATGAACCATCACAAATCTCCAAAATCCTCTGTCTAATAAAAGAACTCAAGTTAACAAATCAGATTTAGATTCCCTTTCCACTGGGCGTAATAGTCTTGGAAATCACACACGCCCAGTATAAAAAAGAAAAAAAAAAGAAGCAATTAAAAATTATAGATAAAACGAAATGCTCACCGAAAATGTATTACGTTTAGAATAGAAAGTAAGAAAATGATATTGCTAAAAGTACATACATATAGGTAATATGTAGTCTAGGTAGATCACGAATAAAAGTCGAACCACCACGGAGTTGGTATATTATAAATCTTCATTTCGCGAACAGACAGATTCGTTGCTAATATAGTCTTACATAGCTGAAAATTCTTTATTGTTGAAGTTTTGTAAACATGCAACGTGTGAATTTATTTGACATTTACTCGGAACACAGTGCGCAATCTAGGCCTTTAACTTCCGAAACTGATACGACGAGATACTCTTTAATAAACAAACGTTCGCCCGTAAACGCGTTTTATTAAATGTAAATTATTTTGAAAAGTTTTATGGCTTTTACTACGCCGTGAATGTTAAGGAAGTTCACCGAATCGCTCTCAATATAATGGAAACAAGCTTCGTATTCACGAGTGTTAGCTATGGCATTTAACCTTTTTATTGCGAATAATTCAACCTGTAGCGTTTCTATAATTTGGCGGTCGGTGGTAGTTCCTTCTTTTATTTTATTTTTTTTTTCTTGCCTGTTGCATGCGTCAGGATATACCTTCGTACGTTATATTACGTGAAATGTTATTTCTTAGCCTGATTTTCTCTGCCATTTCGTCAAAAAAAACACACACACACAGACTATTGCGAAATATCGATCTAAGTCGTATACGGGAGAATATCGAGGAATTTCATTTTGGTGTCCTGAAAGAGTGTTGAGTCTATTTTTGGCTTTATTAGATATTCATTCTTTTGAGGCCTAAATAGGCGGTAGATTAGACATACATAAAGGTGGAGTGAAAAAAATGGGTACTTCGGGTTCTAGGTGGTTGACTTTGAGTTGAAAACCCACCATATAAAAATTTTGAGCCCCTAGCTCAAAAGGTAAATGTGGTGTGGTGGAGCTCTGGGTTCTCATAGCAGGGTCATTTTCCATTCATCATTTACACCCCCAAAAATGGCGTAGTATATTGGTCACAGAGCTAAAAATACGCGACTCGAGTTTCTACGTTTACCTAGCGTATTTTCGATTTCATCCGAGGTCACACTTTCAGCCCTCTACCAAGGGGTTGAAAAATTGCAGATTGCGAAAATCGAGATTTTTTTATTTTTCGAAGACGTGCAATTAATGCGTTTATCATTTCAAATATGGGTCCAAAAATGTTGTCTAGCTCAGATAAGTGGATTTAAGCTAAAATAGTCGGATAGTTTTGCATAAGCAGTGCTGCCAACTTGGGAAATGATTTTAAGATACTGAATTGCGAAATTTTGTCCTGGTAAAGGACCAACAGTGGCCTCGGATCGAACCGAAAATGCGCTAGGTAGACGCAGAAATTCAAAACGCATCTTTTTAGCTCTATGACCGGGGTCTAATACCATTTTTAAGGGATGTAAATGATGAAAAACTGCGTTTTTTTTTTTCGAAAATGATCCCACTTTGAGAATCTATAGCTCTCAATATCCACACTCCTCTTTAAATTAACCACCTTCGTGAATTTGGTCAAAATCCGAGGTATGTTTTTTTTTCCACTTCACCCTAATATACATTTTAAGGTCAGGATCCAAAAAAAAAAAAAGGGAGATATGGAGGAGGGTTCTCTTTTTGACCTGGAAAAAAAGCTGTACGCGCATCCCCTCCCCCCTTCAAATTGTGCTACGAGGTTAAAATTTTGCATGTTAATTTAGTACAGGTCATGGACGTGCCTTTTAGGAGATTCAACTTTTCAGTCCCATTGCACCTCCCACACAGCTCCGAGAAAGTAGTTTTTTGATAGATTTTTCTTATTTTTTGAGTTTATCCCATGAATATCTTGCCTTCTAATTGAGTTAGGAGATTGAAATTACATGCAGATTTAGTAGGAGATTCTTAGATGGGCTTTTTAGGGAATTCAAATTTCTCTCCCCCTCCCCCTCCCTTTACGTTGCAGCCACTCTTCCACCCACCACACCCAGGTGATTTTTTTGTTCGTTTTTTTTTTTTTGAGTTTGTACCATGCATATTTCCCCTCCAATTTCAGCTAAGAAGTTGAAATTCGGTTTGTAGACGTAGTTGTCTTGAGTGTACCTTTTTGGGATTTTAGATGTTCATTCCCATATCTTCCTACACCCCTACCACTATTAAAGAAGAAACATCCCGGTACGCATCTTCGCATATCTCCTTCATTTTAGGAAAATCAGGCTCAAAAACTTATTTGCCCCGAAACTAAAAAATGATTTACTCAGCTCGATACAGGCCGAAATCTATAAAATTTGGGGAATAAGCTTCGATTGGCTGTCCATTTGATATTCTGAATTGGAGGTGATCTCTGGTCAAAATTCAATTATGCACAAATTTGGGGGAGGGGGTGCTGAGGGGCTAAAATTGCAAAAATCAATTTTCTTCAAATCAATCGATAGTCAATCCAAAATTGTATAATATATCTCAAACTCAGCCTCCTAGGTCAATTAGGAGGGGAAATATGAGGGGTTTCCTTCCATTTTTAGCCTTGAAGAAGTGCTGTTCCTCCCTCATCTCCCCTCCAACCTGAGCTAGGAAGTTTAAATTCGGTGAGAAGACTTAGTGCGGGGTCATAGATGTGCTTTTTGGGAGTTTCAACTTTTTAGACCCATTGCGCCCCCCCTCCCCACAACCCAGAAAAAAGGTTTTTTAGGCAGATTTTGTTGTGTTTTCACTTGGTTCCTCGCATAACTCTCCTCCAAATTGAGATAGGAAATTGAAATTTGGTATGTATATTTTTTGGAAGCCCTGAATGTGTCGTCTGGGGGTCTCAACTTTTTCAGTCCCATAGTCCCGCATAAGTGTTTTTTTTTTGTTTATTTTTCTAATTTTTTGAGTCTTTTCCTGGCATATCCTCTCTTCTCCCCCTCCCCCGAATTGGTCTATGAAGTTGAAATTTGGTAAGCCGATTTAGTGTAGATCCTAGATGTGCCTTTTGGTAGTGTTGACTTTTTAGTCCGATTAAGCCCTACTCCTCCCCCATCACTGATGAGGTAAATTCACATAATTATAATATTTCACGAAAATCAGGCTGATTTGTTATTGTTGATGAATAAATTTTACAAATAAGTGTACATTCGTGGTAACGTTTCGGTTTTGTGTTTCGAAATTTTTTTCAAAACTCTTCAGTACTTTTGAAGATAATTCGTTGGTGAACAGATTGTGGGGAAGAGGAGTAACTTTGATTCGCAAAAAGTACTGAAATGTCAAACCTGGCAGAATATGAAAATAAAAAATGGTATCGTGACAGTGGTCTCTCAAAATTAAGACGAAATAACTTTTTCTATCTGTGTTCATCCTACTCAAAACTAGTTCGTGCTTTTGCACTAACTGGTCCATGTAGAAGGTGGGAGAAAAAGTAAGCAGCGTCTTAGGAATGTTTCCCATTTATACTGCCTAAAATACCATTTTATTCATCAAGATGATTGGTAGGTTTATTCTCAACGTTAAATTTTCAGACTAAAATTAAATCAAATAATTGCACGAATACGTGTCAAATTGACGTAATAACAGTAGTGTTAGTGTAAGTGAGCGTACATTTTGAATTTAGTAAAATATATACGTACTAAAGTCGTCATCGTAAATATTGCTAGGGCGTTGTTATTCGTCTAAAACATTGTATTATTATAGTGGGTAATATATGAAAATTACTTGTCACGTTTTGTAAAAATGAACTCAAACTATACATTCGCGTATATGAAGCTATACGACAACGAAACAAAAAAAAAAATAAAATAAGAAAAAATACAATAAATGATGAAGATATGAAGCAAGAGGGAAAAAGGAGTAAAAATATGCGATGTAAAAAGGGATTCAGACGTCTCACTGCTTTTTTTCTCTGATATACAAGGAATAAAAAAAAAAAAAAAAGTAATAACGAAATATTTTTCAGAAAACTTTGAATTTTGGCAAAAGAAGAAAAAAAAATCAAAGTAAAAATTCTTCCAGTAGCATTCCGAAAAATAAAAAAAAAAATAGAAATAAGAAAGAAACGAAAGTAAGAAGAAAAAAAACGTCAAAAAGCATTTAATAGCAATACAAAAAAATGTTTATCCGTTTGAAAACTAGAAAATATTTTTTACTTTTTTCCACATCATATATAAATAGACTCAACATCGAGCTTATACATTTGTGATATTTTTACAGCTATTTCACGAGCCAGCAAATCGTTCTCAATAAAGCTGTACCAATTTTTTTATATCATACTTACGTATAGGTAGGTATATCTATTATACATTATACTTAACTTGGCACCTATCTACGCGTTTATGTTGTATTTTCATCGGTTGACGTTCAATGGTAAAATTTATAAATAACGTATCAATAATAAAGTAGCTTTCGGCGTCTTAGTCAGCAATTAACCGCGAGTTTCAGTTAACACGATTGAAACCTTGTTATGGAAAAGCTTAACAATGAAAATCTATCCACCTTTCCCACATTCTCCGCGTGCCCGCTCCCATTCATTCATCAACAACAACGTGACACGTTAAACCCTAAACTTTATTCGCGCGTTAATGCTTACCAGAGATATTATCAAGTTACCATTACTTTACATTACAAAGTCGAGGAGGAAGTTAATTTTTCATTTGTCGTAGCAATCGTATCATTACTTACGCGATGAGGCAACAGTTCCCTTTTATTACAGCTTCTTCTTCTTCTCCTTCTCTAGCGCCTCCTCATATAATGCTGTAAGTACTAAGTGTATACTTATAAAGTCAAATATATAATTGAGTATACTGCGGTCGTATTTTACGTCAATCGTTCGTGAACCTTTCACTGCACGTTTACGTAGCAAAAATCCGCTTTGTAAACACACAAAAGTCATTTTTACACGCCACTCGAGAAAAAAATACCTATATGAAGTAACATGTGCCCACTATCCAGCGACCCATCAACTGTCTATATCCACCTTTATGGATACGCTGTGAATATTAAATGCAATATCCAACGGCTATGGCTGGCGACTAATGACATTTATGCATAGATAAGTTCAACTGGGTAGAATTAAATAAGCGTACATTTGGCTGAGCAAAGTACAAGTACGTAGCATACTTTTAAGCTTCGCCTTACCATTAGATATTTTGTTTACCCATTGGCAATATAATACGAATGACTGGGAATTTTACCCAAATAGACGAACATACTCGTACATTTACATACCTACGCGCATACGAGCATTTCACAACAACCGAAATATTAGTCATCTGGGTTTGTCTTATTTAAACAAGTGAATAAGTAGGAAAAAGCTTGTGTGATATTTCTGCTGAAAAATTTTTTAGATGCACTAAACAATTTTCAGATTGGTGATTCTAAAAATTCGCGAGTAGGTAATAGGGTGCGCCGAATTTTTTTTTTTTTTCGGAAAACCACAAACGACGGGATTGCAGTTGTTGCAAAATGACCTTGAAACGATGTGGTGAAAATTACAGCACCTTAATTCAATTTTTAGCCTCTGAATTTCTGTGCATATTGTCAATGAAAACCAGACGTTTACAGTCTATCGACCAACGTCGGTTTAGGGGGGGGGATACCAACTAAATCCGGTTTGGGGTCCTAGAAGACCATTTAAGACCATTTTTGACCCTGTCAGATATTTATTTTTATTTTTTATTATTTTTTTCTCCCAACATTAAAATTGTTTACTCTGATTGATAGTGACTAAAATCGCTCCAACTCAGTCAATCGGCTCAGTTTGGATATCTGTATGAGTGGGGATGACCTTGGGTCAAAATTCAGTTTTGTCCCATTTTGGGGGAGGGGATGCTGAGGAGCCAAAAACACAAAAATTGTTCATTTCTAAGTCAATCGATAGTGAATCCAAAGTTGTATAACATATCCAAAAATCAACCTCCTAGGTCAATTTGGAGGGGAGATATGGGAGTTTTTCTCCTTTTTTAACTTGAAAAAAGGTCGTTCCTCCCCTACCGCCTCACCAATATGAGCTAAGAAGTTGAAATTTGGTGTATACATTCAATAGACCCTAGATATGCCTTTTGGGAGTGAGTTTGGTTTTACCCATTTTCGGATTTACCTCACGATATCTTCTCGTTCCTTTTACTGTCCAAAATTTGTTATGTAAATTAAGTTGAGGTTCCACGAAGGCGTTTTCAAACCTAAGACTTTTTAGCCCCATTGCACCCGTTTTCGTGGTCTCGGGTGATAATTTCAGTTTTGCCATTTCATAAGTTTGTTTTACGGGTATCTGTTTCTCCTCCCTCCCCTTCCCATTGACCTAAGAATTCAAAATTACACTTGTAGATTTAGTACAGGTCCCATACTAAATGTTACCAATAAACATACCTCACTCAGCACAATTTTGGGGATGAGTACTGCCGAAAAAAGGGGGAAAAAAGTTGGTAGAGGTCCCAAATACGCCTTATTGCACTCGTTCTTAGTCTAAAAAAAAAAAATGGTCGTCGGTCGAGGTTGGGTTTTTTATATTTTTCTAGTTTGCCCTCTGAAGATTTAGTAGAGGTCCTAGATGTGCTTGTTCACGTTGGTTATGACATTTTGGTCGTATTACACTATCCAATAGCCCCAAAAAAACGTGGGTTTTTGAGTCCAGTTTGTCGATTTTTCTTACTTTTCAATTGAAATCGGCGGAATTTGGGCAGTAGACTTGGATTAGCGAAGAACTACATGGACGATGACCTCGGGTAAAGTTTGGCCATGTCAGTTGTTTATTCCGTCCCCCCCTCTCTCCTTCGCCTCAGTTTCAAAAATTATTCGTTTTTAAACCAATAGATAGAGAATCAAAAGTTGTGCAACAGAGTCAAAAAGCAGTCTACTAGGTCAACTAGGAAGGGAGATATGATGATATATCCCCTGTTTGACCTTGAAAAAGGAATGGCATACACATTTAGTGCAGGTTCTAGATGTTTATCTTGGTGGTTTCGACTTTTAGCTCCATCGCACTTCCTCGCAGCCTGGCACGCCTTATCTCTGCTCCAAATTGAGCTAAATGGTTGAGATCGTAAAGGTGCCTTTTGATGGTTTCGACTATTCACTTCAAAATTATTTTTAGTCTCTCGTAGCTCACCTAAACTGCGGTCAGCTGTACAGATTTTGTCTATAAATTAATTATACACTTTTGTAGTAGCTTCGAAGGATTATCACGTTTCATCTTTCGCCAAATTTCTTTAATTACGTAATCGGAACAAAAAATTAACTGTACAAATACCGTCTAAAGTATTGATTTTTTCATTTAAAATTTCAATTTTTAGGTTACCCTGAACTTCTTACGTAAATTAATTAGGAGATCTAACTCGTTCTCGAAGGAAAATTTAAAAGAGCCTATTTACATAATTAAAGGGTTTACAGCGATTCAACTTAATATACTTACGTTGTCGCGTCGACTCCTTTGAAAAAAAGTTGCAACAAAATTTCAACTTGATAGGTCTAAAATGTTTTGTAATGTTTTTAGAATTTTCTTTTCGTAAAATGTTTCCGTAGAAGTTCTATACGCCCTCTAAATAATCAATATAATTTTAGCTACATCCAGTACATGGAGTTCTATTCTCGTAGCCGTAATATGATTATTTCTGATTTACATGTATTGAGACACTCTGTAAATTGTTCATTTATATTTTTTTTTTTTACAAATTTCGAATTTTTTAAACTCAATTCAACATCATTGGACCATTCGTACAGATACTCATTATTTGGGTAAAATATCACATCTTTAAGTAATTGAATACGTATTGATACACATGTACTTAGTTTTTGACAAAGGGAAACTGTTGCATGAAATGTTTAGATGGTGCCACTATCACCATATTCATAAATACATTATTATCTACGTATCTTCTAAATCTAGTTTTATTACTTTACACGCAATAACATCGTTCCAAATGAAATATTATAGTACGAATATTGGTGCTGTTTGCAGGTTTTGTATTGGCGAACGGTGCCTACAAAAAATAGCGGTATCGGAGAAGTCGCCCGAGGTAGTGAACCTTTTATGCGTCAAGTTTTCGTCGTTCAGGATGTGGAAATGGAGGAAGAAGAATTTAAACGGCAGGTGAGTTGACTCGCAAACCGTTTTCTTGCCATTCACGTGATTCGAGTGCAAGTGAAATTCAAGACTTTTGACTCTGATTCTTGATACATTTATTGTGGTACCTTACGATGGACCAAACGCATTAAACAGCGGCGTAACCAGTAATGGCTCGAAGGAGATGTTTTCCCTTTTTCTGTGTATTTACTATTTTTTGAGCCTGAATCTATGAGAATAATTTGAGTGAAATTTTGAAAAAATTGTATTTTTTTTAACGATCGAAAACGACATTTTCAATGGTTGAAAAAGTTAGCAAAAAGGTGAAAATTTTTCAAGCTTTTTGGCGTGGTCGAAGGATACCCCATTCTTGTGGTTACGTGCTTGGCATTGCGATACCTAACCTCGAATTTAAAATCAATCATAAAAGATGGAGTCATTAACGTATCCAGAAACGTCTCATGGAAGGGGTTCAAAATTTTCCTGATGGGGGGGGCTGCATAAATTTTTTTTTGTTTGTTGAAATAAGTAATGCATGAAAAGCAGCGTAACTGGGCCTGAACTCCTAAATATGAAGTAAATAACAAGCATAAGTGTGCCAGAGCCAAACGAGGTCGAAATTTTGAAAAAGTACGAAACCTTTTAATCGCCAAAATTGCAGCTTTTGAAGTTTTCTCGCAAAAAACGAAGGATTTTTAGAGGTTTAGCTTTCATTCTTAGGACAATATATGAGATAGATATCAGACGAATTTAATTTTCTCAACCCCATTTGGGAGAGATAGGAGTGAGGGGGAGGGGTTGAACTCGAAAACCACGACCGAAATACCCCATTAGATGAAGCTATGAGCTCTCATTGTAACAGAAAATTCCTTGTATTGAAAAAATTTACCCTCCCTCTACCCCACCCCTTTCACAAATGTTATGCAGAAAATGAACGAACTGAACGATGTATTTAAAATGATGTAAATAACAGGCTTCAAGTGTGCCCGAGCCGAGTTCGAAATTTTTGAAAAAAGTACGAAATTTTTTTAATCATCAAAATTGCATTTTTCAAAGTTTTCCAGCGAAAAAATGAAGTATTTTCTGGAGTTCAGTTTTCATTCTTAGGACTAAATTATAAGATAGATATCGGAAAATTTTAATTTTCCCAATTCCATTTGGGAGGGGGAGAAGGGTTGAACCCGAAATACGCCATTGGATGAAAAAGTTTACCCTTCCTTCACTCCACCCCCTCTCTTCAATGTAATATGAGAAACGAACAAACTGAACGATGTATTTTAATATTATAACATGAAATTTATATCTCTTTCTGTCTTAATTTTTCCTGCAGAAATGATTTGAAAAATTTCATTCTTCTAGACAGAAGAATTAAGAAAATTATAGGCTAAAAATTTTTGGCATTATGACTCGAATTTCCCAAAATGTTTTCTCATAAATACTTCTCTCTACTTTTTTCCATCATCTGCGAATATTTTTCATTCATCGTAACGAAGTGTTTTTAGCCTGATTTCCTATGTCATAAAGCCAGTGAAATCAGACTTTTACGAACTATCTATCTAGGGCAAATGGAGAGAAGGAGGGGTATCAAAAAAATCTGTTTTTTGTCCTAGAAGGTCGTTGAGACCATTTTTAGCCATGTCAGATATTTATCCACGTAATATTATTGCGATTTTTTCTCCCAGAAACCAGAAATCATTTACTCAACTCGATATGGACCGAAATCTATCAAATTTGTGCATTAGGCTTAAATTAGCGGCAGATTTAATATATATGAATGGGGATGACCTTGGGTCTAAATTCAGTTATTCCCAAATTCGGGTGGAGGGGGTGCTGAGGGGCTAAGATGGCAAAATTTGTTCGTTATCAAACCAATCGATAGAGAACCAAAAATTGTATAACATGTCCAAAAATCAACTTACTACGTCAGTTTGGTGGAAGGGGGCGGGGGATATGAGGGTGTTACTCCGTTTTGACCATGAGCCTGCATATCTCCCATCCCTATTTTGGGGGGTTTTAATTTTTCATACTCATTGAACCCTTTTGCAGTCCAAAACAAAAGTATTTTTTTGGTCGAGTTTGATTATTTTTTCGAGTTTAGTCTGTATATATCTACCCTTCAATTTGGGAAAGGAGGGGGGAGTTGTAGTTTAATATTTGAATTTATTAGCGATCCTAGATGTACCTCTTTTTGGGAGTTTCGACTTTTCAACTTCATTGAACTCGTTTACAGTTCAAAAAAAAGTAGTTTTTTGGTCGAGTTTTCTTATTTTATGAGTTTGGCCCACGCATAGTCGCATACCTATCCTTTTAAATTCAGGTTGGAGGTTGAAATTTGTTATGTAGTTTTAGTAGGGATCGTAGATGTACCTTTTGGTGGGAGGGGGGTGTCAGCTACTCTGCCCAATATCTGCTGGTACGCCCATCTCTGCCACTGATCTGGAAAATGTATACGAAAGATATGTCCTTCTAATCGTAAGCTGAAAAAAATGGATTAGTTCGACCCCTTAGTCTGAGAACCAAATTACGTAGAGGTAGAATGATTGGAAAATAAGATACCTGATGAAATTTCTTCAGGTAAAATGATACCACCAATTTTGGCCAATTTTACTCAATGTGGGACCTTTGGAGGGTGGTGCTTCAAAAATAATATGATTTCCATCGTAGCCAAAATTGTTGTTGAAATTTCAACCAATTTGAGAATTATAATTGCGAACAATCCGAGTCTGAAGTGTGAATCTTGCCTACTCTGAAAAATGGCGGGGGAGGGGGTATCGCTCTTTAACGTACTTTATTTTTGCTTTGTAAATGCGAACTACAGAACCGCAGCAAAATTAATTCCTGTGATAGAAATCCTCGGTTTCAGAAGTCAGGCAAAGCCTCCTCCTTCAATTCGCTACTTATCTGGCTCTGCCCCCTCCCTCCGCCTGTTTTGAAAATGATGAAAAATTTTCCAATCTAGGTCGATGTGTTTGGTGGTGAAAAAATTATGTATTTCGTGTACGAAAATTAGCCTCATAAAGCGAAGCATGGCGATGCTATTTTTTTTTCTCAAGTCGGAATGTACGAAAATGAGATTTATTCAAATACTTTCGTTGAAGAAAGACGGAGAAAAAAAAATGGTGAAAAAAACACACACAAATGAAAGATTAACTGAACAGCAAAAAATTTCACTGTAGAAAATATCGGTCGAGTTATTCGAATCTACGTAAATAGGTCGAGCGTAAAATTAGGTACCTTGAAAGAGTTGAAATTTTGAAATTCTTCTTTGGTGTATAATAAAATCCGCGAGATATAATACAGAGTATAATTTTCTGAATTTTTTCCCCCTCTTTTTTGTCACGCTCAAAATGTATAAAGTAAAATTGATGAAATTTTTCTCAGTAAAAAATTTCTTTCGCCACCATAATAACTGAATAGCTTTTGGAAAAATAATATATGCACACACACACACACACGCGATAAACGAAATTTATTCGTGTTTTTGTGTTTTTAAATTGAGATAATCTATTCATTCGGTCAATTTTTCATTCAACCCTGCCGTTATACTCAGGCAGCCACTAATGGTGTGGAGAAATTTACGGTATACGACGGAAATTTTACCATAATGTCTCGAGGATTATGGCTGTAATATGGGAAATTTCAATTACCTAATTTCCATTTTTAATGGCGCCCGGAGCGGGTCAGGCGCGGCGTTTTCTCAACCCTGTCTTGTTTGCTTCCGTTCTGTACGCCGTGGGAAGGAGAAGGATGTAAGAGGATTAATGCGGATAGTAAATTTTACATTCGTCGCGTAATTACGAGTACGACTACACTAAACATCCCCCCCCCCGCCTGTCGTCGATGGCATTTTCGCTATTAAATTCTAGTTTAGTACCGAGAGTAAAATTTTAACGCTCGAGGTGGCAGTGTGTTCGTGTGTATCTCGTCGTCTGTACGCGATGGCATTATAAACGCGAATTATGTACGTGTACGTATTAAAAAAAAAAGAACGTATGTAGGCGCAAGGGTTAAAGGGGACCGACGCGGCGAGATAGAGATGATTTTAAACTGTACAATAATTCGTTACTCGTAGTATACCAAAAGCCAACGCAACGTAGCCTGTAGGCAGTATTTTCGAGCCAAAATAAATTCGCTCTAATTAGCTATAGGTACCTTATACGTATATGGCACGAGCGTTTTAATGGTGATACATGAGGTAAATATGGTTGGTGCACACGTCGAACAAGGTGAAGGGGGAGAGTTACCAGCCATAGCAGAGTGACTCGGTACGAGACATAGTAACAATTATAAAGCTATAATATAAGGTACCTCTACCTAATATATGAATGAGAGGAGAAAGATGGTAGAGTTGAAGAGTGTACAGGTGAGTGGTAAGAAGGAGTCGCTCCGGTTGCTATGTCGCGTCGTATCGTCGTTGTTTTTTTTTTTTTTACATATAAATGCGAGAAATTACAACGATCAACGATTATAACTTCTAAATGGGGTATACACTATTTAATGGCGAATAATAAAAATTGGATTTTTGCCATTCTCGATTTAATAGCTTACGCTTACTTCTTCCCTCTTCGCCTTCGTTCGTGAGTTAGAAGTACCCAGAAGCAGAATACGGTGTTATGCGAAAGAAAACATACGAATGAGTATGTATATATATATGAGGAAGGCAGAAAGAAACGCAAATAATGAACAAACAGCCTGGTAAAAAATATACCTACGTGTACGAAAGGCGAGGTGGGGTGGTGAGTAAGGTACAGCAGGGGTTTACTAAATACCGAAGGAATTTATATTGGAAGGAAAAAAAAAATTATCGAATACGAAGTGTGTTTTTGAATCGACAACAAATGTTTGGTAAGTAGTGCCAGTGAGAGGATGGTGCGGAGAGGAAGGTAGGAACGAATTTTTAGCCATGAAAGAGTAGGCCTAAGTCGACATGTTTTCATTATAAGGTCGCATTGTTGATCGATCGGTTACAATGCGTATGTTTTTTTTTCTCCTTGGTGCTTTTTCGCCCTGTCCTGTCCGTCCCAAAACCTCGAATACGAAACTCTACACAATAGTTGTGGTATTTTTGCATGTATTGTAAAAAAAAAAAAAAAAAAGAAAGGAAGAACCTAGAAAAGTAATATACGACTAATAATGGATGGAATTTTTATTCCCTTATAAAGGGACATATGTGTAAGCTTATAGTGTCAAAGTGTGTGGGTGTGTGTTGTTTTTTAATCCTGCACTAATAAGTGTAAAAGCCTAAAAGGTAAAATTAGAAGTTTATAATATTATTTGATGTAGAACCTGTCAATTTTTGATGTCCTATTAAAATAACAAATCAAAAGTCCCTTTTTTTTTTTCACTTTACCATAATTTCTTTTAATCTGGTGTATTGCGCATTTATGTCTTATACCAAGGTTAAAGAAAGCTGTGAAAAGCAATGGGAAAATGAAGGCTGATTATTCGATCATATTAAAGTGTTATATTTTTGACAGTATTAAGACAGCTATATAAATTTGGCGTAGTGGTAATACTTTTTTATATTTATATATTTTTTCTTTTTAAATGCAGATATTCGTGCTTAGAAAAAGAGCAACTCATACGATACCGAAACCAGGACGAAGATTTTATATATGCTCGCTATCCGCGGCCATTATCGTTTACAAAGGACAACTCACCGGTGATCAATTATGGACGTACTTTGTGGATTTGAAAGTGAGTTGTGTGCTGGAAATTTTTTTAGCGAAATTTTCTACCTCGTATTGTCGATGAAAATAAGGTCATTACGGACTATGGACTTGTGACGGATGAAAGGCGGAGGGGGGTATCATCGAAATCCGTTTTGTGGTCTTAGAAGACGATCAAGACTATCTTGTGGCCATGCCAGATATTTAATCATTTTTATTCTCTGTTTTACCGAACTTCCACAAAGTGGGATCCGCTATTATCGAACGATTGTTGATAGCGCAGTCTGGAAAAATCGTCAATAATGTGACGTCATTATTGGACTGACATCGGTGGACGGATTTTGATGACATGGAATGATATCAGTGGACTTGATTTTATGATTTTAAAATGAAATGTTGAAGAAAATTAGTGATGTTTGAGGTTGACCCGTTAACAGTGGACCTTAACCTTGAATCGATTTTATGATTTTGAGTTGAAATGTTGTCATCCATTGATTCGTCAACAGTTGACCATGATCTTGGATCGATTTTACGATTTTGAGTTGAAATGTCGTCATCAGTTGACCTCAACCTTGCATTGATGATCTATAGGTTCAGTTGGGGAGGGGGAGGGACTTTTTCAAATTTTCGTAAACATCTAGTGAACGGTGAATCTGAAGTGTAAATGGATGACAGATCGATTGTAGGGAATTTTACGTTCTACTACTTTGGTTCTATGATATTTTTCTCACAAGTTCATTATTTTCGAGAAAAATGAGTTTGAAGTTGAAATCTCGTCAATGGATTCAGCATATCTGTGCGATTTTTTTCATTTTTTAGGTCAACTTTCAGCCAATTTTCAGCGATTTTTCCCTAATTTTTTACTAATTTCTATTGATTTTTAACGGTTTTTTTTTTTTTTTTTTTTCATTTTTTAAGTTAGTTTTTATCCAATTTTGAAAATTATTTCCTGATTTTTGTTCAATTTTCGATGCCTTTCAACGATTTCCTTTTCATTTTACTTCACTTTTCCCGTATTTCTCAACAGATTTTCGTGATTTTTGAACAATTTTTTGCAATTTTATTTATATTTGTTTAATTTTTTCCCCCATTTTCAATGACTTTTACTATTTTTAATTGCTTTTTACTTGTTTTTTTAACACTTTTTCCGACTTTTTAGTCTATTTTGAGCATTTTTACCTAGTTTTCAACAAATTTTTGTAATTTGCGTCAATTTTCAATGAATTTTATCATTGTTTAGGTCAATTTTCACCAATTTTTCAACGTTTTTTCGTGATTTTTTACCAATTGTTCGGTTTTGTATCTAATTTTTATTAATTTTTAACAATTTTTCAACAGTTTTTCGTAATTTTCGATCAATGTTCAATTTACTTATGCATTTTTGTCAAATGTTTACCCAATTTTTATTAACTTTTTACGATGCACCTATTTTTAACATTTTCTTCACAATTTTATATCAATTTTCCATGACTTTGACAATTTTTTTTCATTTTGTTGGTCAAATTTTACCCAACAACAATTTTTCGTAACTTATGATTGTTACTGTGATTTTTAAAGATTTTTATCATTCTTTAGGTTAATTTTCTGCACTTTTTACTCTCTTTAGGGAATTTTTTTACACAATTTTCAACATTTTTTACGCATTTTTGCAAATTGTTGCCCAATTTTTAATGCATTTTTACGGATTTTTATCATTGTTTAGGTCAATTTTCTAAACTTTTTATGGCAGTTTTGTCAGTTTTTCAACAAATTTCTATTAATTTTAAACAGTTTTTTTCATATTTTTGGTCTACATTGAACTGTTTTCCAACATTTTTTCGTGATTTTTTTTTTTGTCAAATTCCTTTACTTTTTACTCTTTTTTGTCAATTTTTTACCCAATTTTCATTGATTATTAACGATTTCCTATAATAATTTTTCACATATTTAACTACATTTTCGTGATTTTTGATCGATTATCGATGACTTTTGACGATTTTTTGCACCCAGTTTTCAATTACTTTTTACGATTTTTTATCACTTTTCACGTATTTTTCAACATTTATTCATGATTTTAGATCAATATTCGATAACTTTGAACAATTTTTTTCATATTTTACTTCAATTTTCGCATGTTTTTTAACATTTTCTCGTAATTTTTGATCAATTTTTTGCACTTTTTATTCATTTTTGTCAATTTTTTACAAAATTTTCATTGGTTTTTAACGATTTTTTCCATATTTTAGGTCAATTTTTACCTATTGACATGCCTATGTCTTTTGAAAATGTGACGTTTTTGATTTTTTGAAATTTCTGATCATAAATTCGCGATAAAAGAAGATTATGAATGATTTTTGCAAATTAATGTTGAAATGTTGACACGCATATCTGATTAAAACAATTAAAAAAAATAAAGAAATAAGACTATTAAAAAATAATAAAAATTAAATAATAAAAAAATTTTAAATAAAAATATTGAAAAAATTTGAAAAAAAATGGATGACTCTTGGCCTCCATGTTGAAATGTTACTTAAAAAAGTTTAAAATAATAAAAATCGATGCCTTTTGCAGTTCATGTTAAAGTGCTAATACAAATGCATAATTAAAAAAAATTTTAAAAATTTCGATGTTGAAAAAGTACAAAAATACAAAAATTAAATTAAAAAAAAAAACAAAAGAAATTGAAAAATGACAAAAATTAAATAACAAAAAAATTAAAAAAATTAAAAAATTTGAAAAATTAAAAAAATAATGATATTTTTACTCAATGTTAAAATGATAACATGGTTGTCTATAAATTAAAAAATTTTAAAATAATGAAATATAAAAATTAAAAAAATTGAAAAAAAAAACAAAAAATTACTAAAATTGAAAAAAAAACAAAAAATTACTAAAATTGAATAATTGAAAAAGTGAAAAAAATGAAAAAAAAAGTAAAACAAGTTTTTGATTAAAAACTGCTGATAATGAATGGTTGTTTACAAACTAGATATTACTAAACCTTGAAAATATTTTATATCTACTTTTACATTTATACCATCTTAATTAATACAATTTTCCTCTTCGACTTATTACAGAATCCGCAGTTCGAAACATATCTAGCCCTGGTGCATACGAGATTTTCTACGAACACGTTTCCAAGTTGGGAGCGAGCTCATCCTTTGCGAATGTTAGCCCATAACGGTGAAATAAACACATTACGCGGTAACGTGAACTTTATGAAAGCTCGCGAAGGTGTCATGAAAAGTACCTATTTCGATAATATTAAACAGCTGTATCCGGTAGTCGAGCCGAACTTGTCGGATTCCGGATCGTGCTTTTGTGTATTGGAATTTTTAGTCATGGCCGGAGGTCGATCTTTGCCAGAGGTAAGTGCCAACGCCAATTTGTAATTAACGTATTAGGTATATTTAATCTGGCACGTGCTGATGTGATGTCGTGTCGCATCACTACGAGAGAGTGCTGGGTATTTAATAATTTTTGGTTTTACTTTTACTTTTAGGCTATTATGACCATGGTACCGGAAGCTTGGCATAATGACGTGACTATGCCAAAAGAAAAGAAAGATTTTTATAATTGGGCGGCATGCGCTATGGAACCTTGGGATGGTCCTGCTTTGTTTACCTTTACCGACGGACGTTATGTGGGTGCTATTTTAGATAGGTAAGTAGAGGTTTACCACCGGTATAATTTGAGTGTAAAAAAATGATATGCAGATTGGAATAGATTGATGAAATTAGCTGGGAATGGTATTTTAGTATTTATCTTTGATGTTATTTTATTTTATTTTTTTTGTTCTGCAAAACAGAAATGGTTTGAGACCTTCGAGATTCTACGTGCTGAAAGATAATATCATGGTAATGGCGTCCGAAGTCGGAGTATACGATACTGATCCGGCGAATGTTGCTTTGAAAGTGAGAATCGTTCATTTTATGAGATTTATTTGATCAATCAATTGACATTTGGCTTGCTTAGAGGAAGTAATAGGTTAAGATGGAGCAAAAATTAAAACTAGCCAGACCCAAAAGTCTAAAAAATCATATTGATTTCACTTGGAATAGATGCCAGATGCATTTCTGTATCCAGTCTTTCTCGTTTATGAAGATTACAGTCAATACATGAATAAATTGAAAGTAAATATTAACAGAACACCATTTCCGAAATTTCAAGCACTGAAATGCAGTTCTCGAATTTTTCATATTTCAAAATTATCTCATCGTCGTGTAAATCATGAAAATTTGATCTGATCAACAATAAAAGCTGAAATTTGAAACATACCCTACTTCCAAGCCGCTAAATCGATTGAAAACGGTTTCGAGACATTTCGTAGCTTTCAGGAATTCTTGGACTTTTCCAGTGCTAGGGAATAGTTCATAAAAATGGTACATATGAACATTAGAGTGTTTCTTAAAATACCTAATTTCGAATTTTTGAAACCATACCCACCAAAAAGTTTTGTTTGGCCCTAAAAACACCAGAACTAAAATTTCGGAAAAAATTTTCACTGAAACTCCAAACCATTTTTTTTGAAAAACATTTTTTGGTTGTTTTTGAACTTTTTTCACATCATACTCCGTATTTCGACCAGTACCAATCGTTGTTTTCAACGAATTGAAGTATTTGTCATCAGTGTCCGATAACATAGAACTACTCCACTACGTGTCGCGGTGGTTAGTATCGTGCTCGGGCTTCAGCCTGGTAGCGTTTGGTTCGTAACTGCAACGCCGATGAAGCACGGGTTAATATTATTTGATATGGCTGAAATTTTGGTCATGATGTTTTTAAGGTTAATCAAAACTTCTTAGTGGGCGAGGTTCCAAAAATTCGCAATTTTGTATTTTAAGAAACACCCCTAATATTTATATTTACCATTTTTATGGACTGTTCTGTAACACTGGGAAAGTCCGAGAGTTCCTGAAGGCTACGAAACGTCTCAAAAACGCTTTCAGTCGATTGAGGGGGGGGGGTCGAAAGTAGGGTATGTACCAAATTTCAGATTTTTTCGTTGATCAGATCAAATTTTCATGATTTACACGACGATGAGTTAATTTTGAAATTTGAAAAATTCGAGGACTGCATTTCAGGACTTGACATTTTGGAAATGCTGTTCTTTTAATAATATACTTTCAATTTATTCATGTATTGACTCGAAATTCTACTTTGACTTGGGATATCTGTGCCTTATTATGAAAAATTAGGGAAAAACGTGTTTTTTTTTTGGTTTTGATTTTTTTCGAGCATGCTGCACTCAATTTCGGAACCTCCAAAAAATATACGTGATAAATAACCACCAAACGAAGATAAAAAAATTCCAATAATGAGTCTCTCCTAAATTAAAACAATTTTTTATTTGAAAATTTCAACATAAAAAAAAAATTGGAAAAATGTGAACCGAAAATTTTCAAAAAATTCTCATTCATAGTTCTCAGTAAGATGTGTAATGTGTTAAAATTTCAAAATTGTTCACCCTTCCCCCCTCTAGCAGAGATATCGCGTGTTAAAATTTCGACGTTTTGGTGGGCGATAATTGCGGAAGCGGTGGTTGTGGGGAGTCAAAAAATTAAGGTCTAGTATTAGGCTCTACAGTGCCTTTCGCAAGTCTTGATTTTTCTACCTTATTTTACTACCTCACAACCCCAAAAATGTTGTTTTTAGGTCCTATTTTTTTTAATTTTTTGAGTTTGTTCCGCGCCTAAATTTCCTCTCACTTGATTTTGGGGGTTGAAATTCGGTATACAAATTTAATATCGGGCTTAAGTTTGCCTTTTAGGGGTTTCACTTACTCACTTCAGTACCTACTTGTACCACTAAAACCTTTCAAAAAAAAATCATCCCAGAGCAAAGAAATTGTTCATAGGATGGGAGGGGGGGGGGGTAAACTCTCCCCTTTGAGGCCGAAAAACTTGAACATTTTTTACATTTATGTTAATTTTTTTCTTAAGATTGTTAGGAAGGCCTATTTTTTCAAAATTTCGCCCTCGTTACGCCCGTGCATACCATTTCATTCATTTTTATAAAATTAGATTCAAAAAATAGTACATAACAAATTAGAACCCCCCCCCCCTCCTTTCAGACACTCCTGTCTACCGTCACTCTCCCAGAACCAGTCTTTTTTATTTCACGTGTAGACAATTCGAATATGTTCACAATTCATGAAAATCAGGTCTGAAAAGCATGGAAAGGCGATGGTTTTCTAACACACCCCTCCCCCCTTCCTTCAATAAATTTAGAATTGGTAAAAAAAATATAATTTTCGAACACTCATTTCAAAAAAACTGAACATGATACGAAAATTTATAAAACTGAGCCAAGGATGTCCACCAAAAAAACAGGGAGGGGGGGGTACAAAATTATAATTCTGGTGTTACCGCATACTATAAAAAAAAAAACTCGAAACATGAATAAGTTGCCTATTTTGAAAATTGAAGGAGCGAATATTGTTGTTTTTGAAAAAATTGAAATAGAAACGATTTTTCAAGTAGTGGTTGTAAACCTAAGTGAATTTTTCAATTTTCATTTTTTGCCTGTTTGAAAAATTGAAGTAGCTATTGATGTATTTTGAATCAAAACAATTTTATCAAAAAAAAATTAACGATGAGAATGAATAATACATCAAAAATAGAACGAATTTTGTTCTGTATATTTTTTGCCCAACACAGAAATTGAAGGAGTTGAATAATTTTTATTATAAAATGTGCTTGTAGCTCTTTCAATTTTCACATTATGGCAAAAATGTCCAGGACAACATTTGTTCTACTTACAATGTATTATTCATTATCACCGTTTCCATTTTTGGCAGAAGTTTTTTGTTTCAGAATGCATCACTAGCCCCTTCAATATTTCAATTAGGCAAAAAATTAACATATCAAAATGTGCCTAATTTTGTTCATACCAGCCATTCCTATGCCTGAAAATTCATTTCAATTTCAATTTTTCAAAAAAATAATATTTGTCTCTTTAGAGTTTTCAAGATGGGCAACGTATTCATACGAACAATTATTTTAGTAGTACTCGATTATACCCGAATTTGAAATTTGACAAGCCATTTACCAGACACCCTGTACAACTGGAATTTAAATAACGCAGTGTTACCAAAATTAAAGAGTGAAAAAGTACTTTCTGCGCAAGTAACTTTATAATAAATGTATTTATATTATTTTCAGAGTCGTCTAAAACCAGGTCGAATGTTACTAGTGGACACAAAAGAGAAAACAATTATTCAAGATGTCGAATTGAAACAGTTCATCGCTACCAGCCGTCCTTATACTAATTGGTTATCGGAACAGGTACGACAAATTAAATGTATTTAAAATTTTTCCCATATTTTCAAGCGAATTTTTATTCAGTTACGTATGTGAAAATCAATCGAAACAAATGAAAGCGAGAATATCCTAACAAAAAAGAATTAATGTGTGCAATATTATTTTTCAATCATCTTCGTGTTGTATTTTTATTCGATTCAATTTATCCCATGTTTGTACGAGTAAAGCATGATAAATTTATTCGACTACTGTGACGGTGAAAGGTGATTAGTCGCGAATTTCCTGCATATGGGAAAAAAACCACAGAGTAATATTAATTTATACCGAGTACATTTTTTCATATAATTTTAATTAATTTCATTTTTATGTGTTTTGTTGTGCCGTTCGTTAATATTGAAACAATGACAAATTTAACAGAGGGTGAGTTTATTGAAACATTTTGCTGATTGGGTTTTCTTTTATAGTTTTTTTTTTGTTGTTTTTTTTTTATTTAGTATTTTTCTTTTCGGGATTTTTTCAACGCTATTTTCATGTATATTTTCATTTCATTTTTGTTTTCCTCCCTGGTAGAATATTCATCACGATTGTTGGTATTATTTATTACGCGAGATGTAGATTAGCTTTTTATTGTTTTTATTTTCGTGTACATATTTTTCGGTATTTGCCTGTATCGAAGACGATTAACTTCTAAAATCGATTAGATTTTGATGTAGATTTCAGTAGCACGACAGCATTTACTTTACGTATCACTGGTTATTTAATTAATTTAGTTTTTGGTAGCACGTAGTTTAGTAGTATTAACAAATAGTATATAGTTTTTTATTTTCAGCTAGAATGCCTGTAAATTGCTTTATATGTGTAGCATGGTGCATTGGAGCACAATAAGAGCACCCCAGTTTTTAGTAAAAAAAAAAAAAAATGAAAACTTGTTGGAATTTATAGCCAAAGAAATTCTTCGATTTGGCTGATCTTTGATTATGTCGTGTACATATTTCAATACCCCACCCCCTCCCCCGTGTACAATTGTGGGGCTGCCATAAGCTGCAAAAGTTGGATCACTTCTGCAAAAATGGTAGTTTTTCATTCTTACAGGTCGAAAAAAATTTTATGCCCCGCCACCCCTTCCTTTTTTTCATGCTCTTCAGCAAGATATATTCTGAGATGATAGATTTCTTTCGATCTGTAGCTTGTTTCTGGGACAGTAACTTGAAAAAATTCTCAGGGATTCGAAAGTTCATAAATTGACAATTTTCTGCATTTCGTAATATTTTTTTTTGGTGCATTTTAGAAAAAAGTTACTAAATGCTCATTCCATGTTAAAGCCACCTAAACCGTAACTGGGGTCTTTAGATTTCGCTCAAAACTTTTTTGCGAATTCTTCTCGATGATTTAGTAAAAAAAATAACCGTCATTTTGACCTTGACCCTTCGTGGAAGTATAGGTAACCCTTACAATTTTCGAATAATCGCAATTTTTGTCAAACAGTTCAATTTTGTGATAACTCATATATTTCGAGATCGGTTGTACTTGAGATAAAACTGTGTGCATGGTTTTTTGTAGACGATGTGAAAAAGATTCGAAATTGATGTATAAAATTTTGAAAGATCCAAGTTGAACTTTTGGGGTAAAAGCACAACTTTTCATGTTGAGTATAAAGCTTGAACACTACCATCTGAAACTCTGAAAAAATTATCATGGGTAGACCCTGTTTATACTTCACTCAATCAATCAGTTTCTAAAATGGGATCTCAACACTCTTGCTGAGGAAGGGGGGCAGAGATCTTTAATTTTGGTAACAATTTAAAAACATTGAAAAAATCAAATGACACATTGATTTCTTCTCATTCGAAGACGTTGAGTTTGACTAGCTTGTTATTGATTTGGGGTCGCTGAGCGTGAATATTAGCTTATTTTTTGGATTCGTCTCCCTTTTGATCATACTGAGAGGCTGGTAATGGGTAATGAGAGGGGAGGGGAAGGTTTAAAGGTGTTAGATCAAAAAAATAACCCGATAGTGAAACTCAGCGTCTTCAAATTAGTTAAAATCGATACGTCACTTGATTTTTTTTTTTTGGAATATTGACCAAAATTGAGAACCCCTGTGCCCCCTCAAGAATGCTCAGTTGGTTGAAACAAGCCTAAAAAGGTCTGTTCATGGTAATTTTTTCAGATTTTTCATTGGTATCTTTCAACCTTTGTACCCATCATGAAAATACGAGCTTTTATCTCAAAAGATCAACTTTGAACTTTCAAACTTTTGAACATCAGTTTCGCATCTTCTTTAAATACCTAAAAAATAGCGCGAACGAAATCATCTTGAGTTGAACTGAGCTTTCATAAGGCTATAATGATGGTGATTTTTTCCATTAGACCATTCAGAAGAAATGATAAAAAATTTTGTGGTGAAATTGAAAGACCCCAAAAACTCTTTGGAGACGTTTGATGGTCTCTACTGAATGTACATACCAAATTTCAAATACCTAGCTCAATACAATTTGGAAGTGAGTTATGCCAGAAACAAACTCAAAAAATTGGAAAAAACGACCAAAAAATCACATACTTGAGACCTTTGGGGGGGGGGGGTGAAAAGTTGAGATCCCCAACAGACACAACTAGGGGCCCTACGATTGCACATACCTAATTTCAACTTCCTAGCTCAATTTGGAGGGAAG
Organism: Ferrisia virgata; assembly: GCA_900060175.1. Lineage (NCBI taxonomy): Eukaryota > Metazoa > Arthropoda > Insecta > Hemiptera > Pseudococcidae > Ferrisia > Ferrisia virgata. Next base: position 23,781 of record FIZR01018464.1, read on the forward strand.
TTATGTGAGGACCAAACTCAAAAAATGGAAAAAATGAAAAAACCCTAATTCACTTTTTTTGGACTTGTGAGCGGGTGAAATGGGAATAAAAAATTGGAACCCCCAAAAAGCATGTTTACAGCCCTACCTGAATGTAAATGTACATACCAAATTTCAACTTCCAGCTTAATTTAGTGGCGAGATAGGGGGGCAGCTCTTTTTCAGGGTCAAAAAAGGGAAAACCCCTCATATCTCCCCTCATAATTCACTTAGGAGGGTGATTCTTGGATATGTTATATAATTTTTAATTCTCTATAAATTGGCCTAAAAAGGGGCAATTTTTGCGTTTTTGGCTCCTCAGCACCCCCCCCCCCCCCCCCCCCCTCCCCGTTGAGGCATAATTGAATTTTGACCTAAGTTTATCCGCACTCATAAATCTCCTATCCGCCACCAAACTGAGCCAATTGACCAAATTTGAGCAATTTTTTTATCGGTATCAAGCGGCGTAAATTATTTTATTGCGGGGGGGGGGAGGGTAAAAATTAAAATAAATAACAGACGTGCCTAAAAATCGTTTGAATTGTGATAATCCCCCCGCCCCCCCCATACGCCGTCGGTCGATAGACTGTAATAGCCTGGTTTTCATTTACAAAATGACATAGTAAATAAGGCTAAAAAACGTAAAAAATTATCGAACTTCGATATTCAGTAAAGAATATTGAAAGGAAAAATTTCGATACGATATCAATCGTAAACCCTATAAAAAATTTGATGTCACGTTATTGAATGAAAATTTCAATCACAATAATTTTGTTTCTATGTAAATTTTCTCTACGACGTACCATTCTCGAGTAAATTTAAAAATATGAAGTTTCTGAAAATCATCAATTTGTGAACTTTCAATCATGTTGCTTGATCCGCTGACTTCCAACATCTCCAAAATGAATTTTTTCACCTTGGGTGGGTGTGGGGTTCAAAAAATTTTTCGGCTATATTCGAACAAGAAACTAGATCTTTTTTTTGAAAATGGCTTTTCTTCGGGTGCATACAATAGCCCTTCTTCCCTCAGAGGCTTTGTGGAGTGGGAATTTTATAAGGAAGGATTTTAGATTAGAGAAGTACCTGGTATGTTCAAAAATTATCCAAATAAAAGAATTAAATTTTTTGTACTGCCCCTCTGTAGTGTTAATGAAGTTGCCTATTTTAAAATCTTCATGCTACGAAATTCACTCAAAACTTATGTATGCCAAATTGCAGCATTTGGCATACAATGCGGCGCATCTTCGTCAGCACACACTGCATGTCTGATCGTCATTATCGAAACAATATTATTTTCTATTGGCTTTCTATGTATGTATTTCTTGTGCCTAGGGGAAAGTATTTCATCACACATCAAAGCTCTCATTAATTCTGAAATATTCGTCATAACCAGCGCTGTTAGCCTTTTTTTACACGCCGCTCAGTGTTAATTTTCGCCTTATCTGTACTAATATTTGATTTTTATTCGACGGTGACAGATTTTAATGGACGAATTACGCAACGAAGCTGTGAAAAAAGTCGGTCTAGTTAAAGCCAAATCTATCGAATTCGTCAGCGGTGGCAAGAATAAATATATATCGGATAATTTACCCGAACACGAGATCACCAGGATTTGGGGAGGTGACCGTAGACTTTCATTGTTCAGTTACACCATCGAAACGATTACTATGCTATTGTTACCTATGATTCGTACCAGGTTTGTAAATTTTTTTCAAACATGCCACCCACCTTCTGCGAGTATCAATTATAACTGTAATTTTAATTTTTCTTTAATGCAGCAAAGAAGCACTCGGATCGATGGGTAACGACGCACCATTGGCTTGCCTATCTCGATTCCAGCCTTTGTTGTATGATTATTTCAAACAATTGTTCGCTCAAGTAAATTGCCAACTTATTAAGAAAAAAAAAAAAATTTTTTTATCAATTGTGAAAATTAAATTTAACTTTATTTATGCATTAATAGGTTACGAACCCTCCGATAGATCCGATTCGTGAGAAAGTTGTCATGTCACTGATGTGCCCGATTGGACCGGAAGGAAATATCTTGATACCAGGACCTCAGCAATGTCATCGTATCTTTTTACCAAATCCTATTATATCGTTGTACGATCTCGAAGTACTCAGATGTAATACTCATCGAGGATGGAAGGTAAAAATTCCCTTCATTTTACTCTTATGATTCTTGTATCAACGTGAACCTATGTATTTTATTTTTTTTTACAGACTAAAGTAATTGATATCACGTTCCATAAATCAGAAGGCAAAAAAGGTTTCTTGAACAGTTTGACCAGAGTGTGCGACGAAGCTTGTCAAGCAGCAATGGATAATTACCAGTTGATCATCTTATCCGATCGTAAAGCATCAGCAAATAGAATACCGTTGAGTATTTTATTGGCTTTAGGAGCCGTACATCATCATTTGATCGAAGAAAGGCAAAGGATGAAAGTTGGATTGATTTTGGAAACTGGTGAAGCTAGGTAAATTACATTATTGTATGGTTACTCACGTCCAAAACCCATTCAAAATGATGCCCGTAGAGAGGATGAGCTAAAATTTTCAGGCTTTGATTTTTACACAGCGTATCCTTTTCCATTTTCTAGTGCCCCACTGAGAAGAAGATTATATCTTTGTCTCGAATTTTTATTTTTCATATTGTCAATTTCTATAATCAGACTGATTTTCTATGTTATATTGTCAATGAAAACCAGGCTGTTACGATCTATCGATCTATGACAGATGAAGGGGGTGGATATCAACAGAATCTGTTTTAAAGCCCTTGAAGACCATTACGACTGTTTTTGGTCGTGTCGGATATTTATTTATATTTTTTATCCCCCCTCCCCCCAAACTAAAAATTATTTGCTCAGCTCGATACCGTCCAAAATCTATCAAATTTGAGATATAGTCTTATATTCGTAGCGGATAAGATATTTTGGAGTGGGGTTGTCCTAAGGTCAAACATCACTGCTGCCCAAGTTTGGGAGGGGAGGGGGGAGGGTGCCGAGGGGCTAAAATCGCATAAATTGTTCCTTTTTGAGCCGATTAACAGGCCATCCGGAGTTGTGTAACGTATCCAAAAATTAGCCTCCTACGTCAATTAGAAGGGGGGGAGGGATAGGAGGGTCTTTCCCATTTATAACCTTGAAAAGGGACTATTCCTCTTCTGTCTCCCCTCTAAATTCAGTTAGGAGGTTGAAATTTGATACGTTGGCGTAGTAGGAGGCCATAGATGAGCCTTTTTGGGTTTCGACTTTTCAAACCCATTGTAGCCCCTCACAGCCCGGAAAACGTGATTCGGGAGGAGAGAGTTGCTGTATTTTGAATTTGTTCCTCGCATAACTCCCCTCCAAATTGAGCTCGGAAATTGAAATCTGGTATGTAGATTTAGTATAGGTCCTAGACGTGTCTTTTGGAGGTTTCACTTTTCATCCTCATTCCACCCCCCTCCCAGCTATAAAAATGTAGTTTTTTGGTCGGTTTTTCTTATTTTTCACGTTTGCTCTTCGCATAACTTCCCTCCAACTTGATGTGAAGGGTTGAAGTTTAATCTATAGACTTACAATAGGGCTTAGATATGCCTTTTGGGGGTTTCAGCTATTCGCTTCCATTTCTACCTGTACCCCTATCCATTGTTCAAGATAAAACATCCCAGAACCTTCCTATTTTATTCCATAAGTGGACAATTGGGAAAATGTTATATTGTTAATGAGAAACTCACCCATAGCCACTTATATCTCAAAAACCCAAAGCCAACATGCCAGTTTTGCAACTCCGAGCCCACCTCAACCCAACACCTTCTCTTCTTTTACCCTTCTCTAAAACATGAAAGACAAACCCTAAATATCTCTGAAATC
>FIZR01018465.1:0-20351 GCA_900060175.1 Ferrisia virgata
GATAGCTTTCGCCAGCCAAATGCCAGCATACACCAACACTGGCTCTGACAGACCCGGACCTTCTAAAAGATCGGTCTGCGGATGGTACGCCTTACTCTGAAAATACCTAACCCCGTATAGAAAAAAAAACGACTATCGGCACCCGGGACAGGCTACCTACTCCCTTAATTAACACACTCCTGATTAAAACAATCACCCACCTAAGGACACACCACACTCATACTAGTGTGTCAGATTCCCTAACGTTTGACCAGCGAATCCGCAGTATTCAATTGTTATTGAAGCATAAGTTTCTATCTCATCCTACACCCTTCGGTTAATACAGACCCTGACTTGTGGTCATAGTATCCCAGATAACTGGGGGCCCTCGCGCCAGTGCCGTAAAAACCTAGGGGTCTAACCAATGTGGTGAGGTCTCCCAGATCACGCAGATACCCACATTGGCGTGACGCTTAAGTGAGATACATTTCAAAATCTCGTGTACCAATGTGGTTCACGCGATCGTAAAACATACCTCAAACTGATACTTATCTCAAGTACAAAAATCAATTTTTAGAAAATCCAATAAACCTTCAAAATCAATTTAGAACATTATCCCAAAAAAGCATTAGGGCCTACCTAAAAAAATATTGCAAAGCGGATTAAAAACAAAAAATTTGGAAAATAACTAGCAATTGTAAGCCACTCACTATTCAATCAAATGCCAGAGACCGAAATGTTGAATAAAAAAGCTTTAAAATGAATGCGAGCATAAATAAATTTTCAAATTATGCATAAGGGCAAGGGGAGGGGAGCTATCACACGAATATACGCAACACATTCTTTGAAATACAGCATTAGTTCAACTTGTGCGAATAATCACAGTACTAAAGTTTTTTGATTAAAATTAATTTCATTTGAACAAGGCATTATTCAAAATTCATCCAGTAATTTGATCATGAACTAATAGTTCGTTGATATGAATCCAGCTTCTAGTAAACGAAAGACCTTCCTCTCATTTAAATCCTCACGATGCAACATTAATAATTGATGAGGTCAAAATATTGAACATTCGAATGAACGGTTGAATCTCGCGAGATAATAGCGGAAAATTAAAATTTATAACTACGCCGGGTTTCTTCTTAAATTGCATACGTCAAAAAATCAAAGTGATTAACCACGCAAGTCATGTTCATGAACACGTCATTCCTTTGTATACGAATAGTTACCAAATCATTGATATCTTCAAAATTTCACCTTTGAATAAACACAGATGAATATTGGCTGCATAACACACACCAGTACACCCTGTTCATTTGAAGATCTTCGGGTTGAAACGCGCTGAGAATCCAATCACAAGATGGCAGAACATAAATTAGCTCGAACTCTTATCAGGAACAATTGTAATGATGTTGTACTTCGAACTACTCACGGTTTCACTGCAGACTTCGTACTTCATTAAGCACAGCAACAGCTAGAACACAATTCTACATTAAATTTCTTCTCAAATTAGTCTTAGATCTTTCATACTGGTTTCGTGTATAACGCAAACACAGATGAGATTTACCTACAATACACGAATATTAAGTGTTAATGATCTTCGAGTTAGCAATATGTAAGATAGGAACTAATATAATTCAAGCCAACAGCAAATTGTAAAGCGTGCAAAAATTCATTGCACCGATAATTAATAATTAAACCTCAAAACTATTAAATTTACAACAAGCAGAAAAAGACATAGGCCTATACAACGTACAGAATTATTTTTAGCTGATTTTCACACCCATAGAATACCACCAGCATTCATTGATAAAACTTTAAAATGAATAAAAAATTTACCCACAATATATCTTACCATAATTTTCTTCCGTATCTTCTGTTTTAATTTGTAATCTGCGTATATCATCTATTATGATCAGTTCCAACACTCACGAGAATCGTAATTCACAGGAGAAGAAATGTCCAAGTTACTTCAGAATCATTTCAACGTAGTACACATTCATCAAATTCTGTTCAACAATTTGAATAAGAGTTAGTTAACATAATTGAAATTTTTAAAGAAGCGCGAACACAAACAAATCAAGAGAAGCTAAAGTACAATGACTAGATAAAACACAGACTGTGAAATTTTACCTTGAAAAAACTGTTGAACAACTTTGCATAGGCACACTGCATCCAGTGAGGGATGCGCAAGAGCACGTCATATCAATTAGAAGACCTTCGAATCGAAATACTGAGAAACCAGCAACAAGTTGACAGCAAACACTTTTCAAAATTCAGTCAATAACAATCACAATAAAAATAGTCATGTATCTTCTTATAAGGTGGTAGCCACCAATCTTCACAACAATCACATAATCGTAATTACCGCAACAATAACTGCTAAAATACAATCAAAATTACTTCACATGCACATATGACACGTACAGATAAGTGTACAAATCAGTAGATACCTTGAATCACATAATGTCACATGAAAACACATTCTTAACGTCGTGTTGTTCAGAATCATCCACATCCACAGGGTTTTTTGATCGACACGCACAAGTTGCAGTATAACTCAGAATCAGATGTCAATAGAATTCTCCACGATGAAAAAAAGTTCATCAGCTGTGTGTAATTGACAAAACGCAACATTCTGCACACTAATCTCTGAAAAAAAAAACCGGCACAACTAATTACGTAAAAATAGTATAACAAAAATCTAACAAATGTAAATACTAAAATGAAAACCTGAAGTTGAGCAATGATTCAATCTAAAAGGCAACTTCGTCAAAGCTTCCGTAATATGAATCTAATCGAACTAAGGCGATTCAATTCTCCTGACGAACTGAACAAAAACGATTTGACACCGGTTAGGGCAATAAAAACTCGTACCGCAGACCGCACTGAAAAGTTACAAAAGTAATATTCAAAAAAACGGAATCTTGCAATAAAAAATACGCGATCAAATCAATTCAATCAAATTGACGAGAAAAATAAATTTCTTAAAAAACACTCAACGAAATTAAAACGTACAAAAAAACACGATGAGAATATAAAGTGTAAATACCAATAAACTTACTTTGAGCATGTGCAACAGTACAGCATCGTAGTGGTAATGCTGCAAAAAAATTCATTTGAACCAATACTACCGGTGGTATTTTTCAAACATTATGGAAGCTTGTAGAACATCAACACTAAAACAAATCAACGAACGAATCATGAACATAAGTTTATACACCTATTTGTCAAGACTAAAAACGAATACAATTGAATAAAACTTCAATTGTTTTAGTTTCATAAATAGAAAACATATCGACATAATACTTGCAATTACAATTTAAACTCCATACGAGCAACGAGTGTACAGAATGAGAAAAAGTAATAGACGTCAATTTAAAATTGCTATGACTAAGGATACGTTAGATTACCATTGAATTGTATTGTAGCTGATGTGCCACACATTTTAATCGCTGATGATTCAACACGTAACAGGTTAATAGGGTGCATAATCTCTCCCCTCTGCTCTCGTAGCGTAGTTTACAATTGGTACACGATACCAAGCACACTAATAGCAAAAACCAAATCGAAGCAATGTAAAAATTAATATAAATAAATAAATAGAAGTACTCACTATGCAATTGTAATCTACATACTATCAATTCATTGGATCATTTCAATTAAATCCATCACATGCGATCAGACATACACAACGATGTTGAAAATCTGCGAAAATAAATTTATTTACACCACGAAACCAGTTACACATCTTTATCCGCAAACAGTTACAGCAGAACTGAAAAATTTTCAGGTCTCAAACCAGGCAAAAGAAAATGGCGGAACTATTCTTTATACTCCCCACCTTGCCTTTCAGTACTTGCACCCTATAAACGTATTTAATTTCCTTATCTCAAGAGTAGAAATTCATTTCATTTTATTAGTCACCTGACATAAAGGTAACGCTAAATATTGCACTATTATTCATTTATTGCCCCAAACTGTGATTGTATTGTAAATGCCAAGTTGTCAATGTTTAGATTTATAAGCCTATTGTTGATTTTAAACCATTATAAATTTACTACCTGAAAAGTACCAATCAGTATAATACAGACAGATGATTTTATTGCCCTGTTGTTAAATTTCACAAAGCCAATTTATCGCCCTAAATTTCTGGTCCAGGTGTAAATATCAAAGAATAGATTCATCAGCCTATTGTTCATTTGTTGTATTTTAAATTTACAGCTCAAAAACCTAAAATTATAATAGTGACAGGTGGATTTATTGCCCTATTATTGAATTTCACAATACAAACACATTGTCATTGCTTTAAGAAAACAATAGTATTGATGAGTTAAATATCTCAAATTTATTACCCTCAAATTGGATACATAAGTGTGTATGTAAGTTTATATGTAATTCTATTGTAGACCTTTTAACATTTAAAATTTATTGCCCGAAAAATGAATTCATAATAGTGAACACAAATTTACAGATTACGAGACGCTTATCTTTAACAGGTAGAATACAATGCTGCCATTTCTAGCATAAAATTGATTAATTGCTATGAATTTGTTTTTTATCCATTAATTATTGAAGCTGAACTTGATTCTCTGCTACGCTGTTGAATAAATACGATTTAATTAATTGAAATAATAACACATTTCGTTTGTAATATAGAATAAAGTTTAATACCGATGTTAATGAACACAACCACATAATGTACGTACGTAGAACAACCACCGAATTAAAAAAAAAGTAATTAGTTTCAGTATAAAAGTAGCATAAATTAATACTCGAATATCAAAAATAGAAACATCTCAGTTTACTTTTGAACACAAATGTTTGCAATAAGAATCAGGTAGACTTTTTTGATTCGTTGTACACAACCGAGTACTGCAGTAAATATTCGTTTTAAAAAAAAAAATCTTAATAAATATCGCTGAATTATAATCTCAATTTTTAAACAACCTTAAATCTCATCAATAAATAATACTGTATGATTTGATTAAATCTTAAGACAATATAATATAAAAATGCTACCATTTGTTGATAACACTCAATAGTCGTATCAATCAACTTAGAAAAGAAGTTCAGCAACGCGTATCTTTTCTTTGGTACTAAGCAATCAATACCAAATTTGTAAGCTGCTTCGTAACTTATAAGATAGCTGATTAAACTCAACAAAAAATAATACTCTAATGGTAATAATACTTGCGGAGTAGCTGATAAGCCAATACCTGGAAAAGGCGCAAGAAAAACACGTCAACAACAACAATAATACGTATGTAAGCACCATAATGTGATAAAAAAAAAAAATTCATTAGCACGAGCGATTAATTCATCCTTTAGGAACTAGTTGGCTTTTGCTTTATATAATTTTAACAAACACCTAGGATTTAGGATAACACTGGCGATCACGCAGGATTCAGATTATCGATAATTAATGTGGCCGCTTTGGCGACATCCCAATTCATGGTTTCTAGGGCTGAAATGTTGGTAACCTTATCAATAACGTTCCTAGTACGAGGATCGTTCGATAGGAGAGATTCTAATCTGGCTAATTTAATCGCTCTGTGCACATCCCAATCGGTGATGTTTAAAGCACTGACGCACTGTTCACCGGATACCTGCAGAAAGAAACAAAATGGATGTTTTACCGTGAAATTCATAACCATAGTACACCGTACACCGAAGTAATCACCTTAGGTCCTAAAACTTTTTCCATGATTCTAACTTTATCGCTATTCGTTCCTTTATCAGTACTGATTTTTCTTTCGGGAACGTTAACCGGAGTAGAGGCCGTAGCCGTATCGATGCCATTCAAGTCGACTAGATCTTCGCATGAAATTTGTTTATCAAATGTGGTGAAATTTTCCGTCATTATGGCATTCTCGCCGGCTACAACAGGCAGCGAAGTAGGTTTCTTCGGAGTGGAAGTTGCAACCTCACATATACCACCATCGGGAACGTTTTTAACCGAAAATATACTATCACAACCTTGAGTTGAACCGGTAGATTGCTCTAGTTGTAAATTATCCAAAGCGTCTAGCTCGGAGGCAATTCTTTGATCGAAGCTGTCGTCGACTGGCTCACTTTAATTTTTTTACGTTATTCATTAACAGATGTTAGTAATGGTAGTGCTGCACAACTGATCGGAAAATCCGAATAAATCGAATAATCAACATTCGGATAGTATCGGATTAATCAATTTGATCCAGTTAAGCAGTTCAATTCTGTTTTTCAATTCTAATTTTTTTCTCCAAACAATTCCAAGTTTCAACGTAACACTGATAAGTAACCGGTTAAAACCGATTAATCGGATAAATCGATTCCGATTATCTAATTTTCCCCGAACAATCGGAAGTTGTGCAGTACTACGTAATGGAAAGATTTATTTACCGATTGTAAATATGTAATACAAAATGGCTCACTTGAATTTAGACGTCGACGTCGGAAATTCCGAAGATTCTGCACTGATAAGCTCAGCAGTAGGAAAAACATTGGCTGGTGAACAACCAGTAACAAAATAGATTAATATTGTTTGGTCGAGTGATTTTATTTTAGATATCAAAATAATTTAAATTTGCAATCAACCAATTATTTTCATTTTCCATTATGTTAACTTTATCCAACAATCTTTGTTCACCACCAGGGATGATCAACGGATGTTTTCGCTGATGTCTTGGCTTAGCTACGTTTAAAGGTTTACTACGGTCTCGCGGTGGTAAAGGAATCGCGTTACAACCGTCAGCTGAAAAATCAAAAATTACATTCACTATCATGATAAGTACGAATAGTAAAGACTAAAGAGTGATTATACCACTCGGCATCAGTTACGAAATATCCCTTAATGAAACGTAAATTTCAGTACAATATGATATTTCTTAACAATAAGATTACCTAAAGTAGTTCATTTAATAATAAAATTAACGTTAAATAATTCGAGGTAAAGCATATCTAACTTTTAACATGATAAAGAGTACTAGTATCTAAGATTTTCAAAATCATTTCGATAGTAAGCAGTTAATACGAGTTCGATAATTTTCATTTTTATTTATTTACAGTGTTTAGTTTTAAATTAATCGGTACTAAATATAAAATTCTAATAACCAACGTAAATCGAACATTAATTCTCGACTTACGTTTATCCAATGCTAACAATTCCGAAGAAGCTTTTTCTACGCACGAATCATCTGTCACCGTATCATTCCTGGAAAAAAGCAATGATCCTTTCAGTATTTCGGCAGCAAATCAACACTTCGGACAAATCAATGAAAATCACTTACTTCGATGCTGAGCCTGCGGCTAACTCTACAGCACATGCAACTTGATTCTTGCCCACTTTAGATTTAGACCGAACCACCGGTACAGCTTTCAGCATCTTCAAAGGGCTTACCGTTTCCATTAGAGGTGGCACATGGGTCATTACAACCGCATTCGATACAGCTGGTTGCTCGATCAGGGCATTATAAGCAACTTTGGCTTCTTCGCTCAAACATCCCTACAACGACGAACACCGAAAAAGGAGATGATACGGAAACCGTGGGAGGATTTTGAATTACCAGTACAAGAGGAATTCGAAACAGGAACGATTATAAAGTTAGCCATATCAGCAAAGGAAACGGAAAACAAAATAAATAAAAAGCTTTTAAATAAAAACGAAGCTGAAAAATTATAAGTACTACGATAATTATCTAAATTACATAACGCGTGTAGTTTTATAATCAACGTTACACTAGAAATGGTCATTTTGCTTAGTAAACGGTAATTCTATACTTATACGTAATCCATTAAGGTTATTACGAGGCTAAAAAGGTATAATCAAAGGTGAAAACTGAATGCAGTTTTAAAAAATTACCAAAAGATTAGGATTAGGTAAATTTTGAAGCATACTCGTAATCAATACGCAAAAGTATCTTTGTTTTTCAATTCTGTAAACAGTTAACTAGTCTAATTAACATCTAGAACATATAATTTATACCTTATGAAACAACTAGAATATTTCAAGCACATTCAATATTTAATAAACGAGAAATGAGTAAGGCGGAAAGTTGAAAGTTCATGTCGAAAACGATCCAATGAACATTAAATTCTATTACGTAAAATTATTTCATTTTTGTTATCAATATTAACGTTGGTTTCAAATGTAAATCGATGGACGAATAATTTATTTATCACAAAGTGATTGTTTAGAAATCAGATCTATCACAAATTAGTACGATACAAAGAATAGAATTGATCGATATTCGTCAATTAGAAAAACTAATGCCATCAAATGATCACAATACATACAGAAAATTTTAATCGATCGCAAAGTAATTAATTAAAAATCGAATCAAAAGTTAGCATATCACAAGTAAATTGAATTTATATAAAATTGAACCCATCTTCTATAAATCGTTAACCAATTCATAACAAAATGAGAAGTCGAAAATCAAAAATTGGTTTGGGAAATGTATCATTTTGCAAGTGACTTATACGATTATATTATGTAAAAAAAAAAAAAAAAAGAAAAGAAAAGAGTAAAAATATTATTCACGAAATATTCAGTCATTTAAACGCTTCAAAACAAATAGCTAAATAATACCTACAGAAACTAAAACGATGCAAATTCAGTCTTAGACGTTGATTTAGAAAACAGAGTTGTTACGAAACCGAGTACAAAAGTAAGAAGAAAAATTACAATAGAGAAATAACACCTAAAAAAACGACTGCGTGACGAATAAAAAATTATCTTATTTCATAAAAGCTTTCATAATTTGCGCGAAATCATCATCGGACGAGGAACTACCACGAGGCATCGTGTACTTGGACGTTGATCCTTTGGACGATCCCGAATTATACGAGCTAGTGCGACAATGAGCGGTCTCGTATTCAGAATCGGAGGAACTGCATTGATATTCTAATCTCCTCGTCGGCATCGATTTACTGCTCTTAATCTTTTTAGCGTATTTTCTCGGCGAATTAGGAAACGACGCCGAAGAGGAGAATGGTTTAGTGACAATAATCATATCCGTATCGGACAACGAAGATGAATTTTCATCGATTAGCGTTTCGGAGGACGCATTCGACGTACATTTCGGACTACGAAAAACCCAATCGTAACTAGATACCGAAGTGCCTTCTTTGCTGATTTCAGAAACACGACTAAACTCTGGCTCAGAATCGCATGCCAGATCAACGCTATTCGATAGATTCGACACAGCGTCCAAACTCTGCTTAACGTATCGATGCAGAGTAGAATAATGACCACGAGTAATTGATCGAGATGGCGACGATGTTTCCACCAGACTTGTACGACTGGCCGAGTCTTCTACAACGTTACCATTCAATTTATCGTGTTCGTTTACTGAATAAAGCGTTGGATGGTGTTTGGTCAATATGGCGTGCGATCTGGCGAAACAAAACTCGGTAGAAGGACGATCCCAAGGTGGAATACGAAAAGGAGTCGATTCTTTTAATGATTCTACACTACAGCACGATGGCAACGAAGCTAAACTACTGCGAAACGACTACGTACACGAGAATCACATACACATACACGAGCAAATAGTGCAATCAAAGCGAATAAATACGAATGAATGTGAAAATGAAAAAGTTCGCAAATTAAAATAAAATAACGAATCAAATAACCACGTGGAAGATGGCGAAGGAGAGGAGTAAAAGTTTAAGTTAAATACGCGAAATATATAAAATTACGTAATCGATTAAGCGATTTTATTTCTCTATAGATACTTGAAAATATGAAAAAAAAATTAGGAGAGGGGCAAGTGTAAAATCTAATTTAAGAAAAGTTTTAAAGGTGAAAAATCAAAGTTTTCTAATTTTGATATCTTAGTTAATAATTTGTGACCAACGAGTAACTTTTTGTACATGAAAAAAATCGATAAATTACATTTGCCCCTCGCCATAAATTTAAATCCGCTTCGAGAATTACAAACCTGTATATCGGGTATAGAGGCTGCTTCATCGGAGAATGTTTTGCCTTCGGGTCTTGATGAAGAATGTCCACTGACGGGAGTAGGAAACCGAAATGGGAATTTACGTTTATTCGGAGATACCGGAGTGACTGGAGATTCTGGTAATTGATGAGATTTATTATCCAATTCGTTCATTGATCTGGCAGCTAATTCGTTGGCCATCGCGATCGCCGAATCCAAAGTTTTTTCATCAGCTGCTGATATCGGTTTCACCTTAAATCATGCGGGTTCAAATGAAATTGTTAAAAAAAACGATGCTTTTTCAGCCTGATTTTCGTGAGGTATTAAAATCGTGGGAATTAAAATATTAGGAGTAGCAAGGGTTCAATGGAACTAAAGAGCTGAAACTGTCAAAAGGCACATGTAGGAACCCTACTAAATTTACAGTACCAAATTTCAACTTCTTAACTCAATTGTGAGGGGGAAGTTATGCGAGGAACAAACTAAAAAAATAAGAAAAAACGACCAAAAAAACCGTGGGAGGGTGCAATGGGACTGAAAAGTCGAAACTACTAAAAAGTATATCTATGACACCTACTACATTTATTTACCAAAATTTCAAATTCCTAAATCAATTTGGTGGGGAGATAGGATTAGGAACAGCCTGTTTTCAAGTTCAACCCCTGATATCTCCCCTCCTAATTGACCCAGGAAGTTGGTTATTAGATATGTTATTCAACTTGAGATTTTCTGTCGATTGTTTCAAACGAAATTCCATTTTCTTAGTTCCATTTGATGGGGAGATAGGGGAGGAATAGCCTTTTTTTCAAGGTCAAAAAGGAGGAAAAAGGAGGTTGATTTTTGCATATGCCATACAACTTTGGATTCTCTATCGATTGGCTCAAAATGGAACAGTTTTTGCGTTTTCGGCCACTCAGCATTCCCTTCTCCCAATTGAGGCATGGCTAAATTTTGTCCCAAGCTCATCTCCACTCATATATATTTAATCCTCTGCCAGACTGAGCCGATTGACCAAATTAAGCGATTATGGTCAGTATCAAGTACAGTAAATGATTTTAATGTTCAGGGGAAAAAAATAATCTGAAATACCAAAAAAAGTTGCAATGGTCTTCTAAGACTCCGAAACGGATTTTTTACACCCCCCCCCCCCATCCACCGTAGGTCGATAGACTGTAATAGCCTGGTTTTCATTGAACAATATGGCATAGAAAATTAGGCTAAAAATAGGGTAAAATTCAAGGCTAGGGTTACCATAGCTTGTTTCTTTTTTCCTTTGTGCATTGTGGCTGCAACCGAGGCTGCAATTTCCCTCAGTTCGTTGCGTTTATTTATATCGGCATCGAGTGGCGACGGAGGAGGAGAAGAAGCGTAATTACTAACACCAGCTACCATAGAGTTGTTCTTTTCTGAACCTAATGTCTTGAACATGGCATCCATCTCATCCAAAAGACTTGGACCAAAATCGAATGTTTTCTAAGTGTAAAACAAATTAATTCATTTAATAGAATTATTATTTTTTTTTTCATTTCGATTAATGAAAATTGTAACTTTTTACACATTTGTACCTCAAATCTAGGACTTTCAGCGTTGAGTTCTTCGTTACCAATTTCGTGATATTCGTGGTCGGTTAATTTACCACATTTAGAAGCTAAATTACAAGGTGCCTTGATGCTTTCATAGTCCAACCAAATGTTATCTATGTAAAAAAAGAAAAGAAATAGATAAGTTCCTCGTTATATTAACGAAATAGATTTTTAATTTATTATCTTACTACTATGGGTTGATTTTCCTTTTTCCGGCGATAATAAAGGAGCCCGATCGGAGAATATTTTCGATGGTGTAGAAGGCTCAGTTGAATTGGTGCAATCATCTTGAGGTTTATACGGTGTGACTATCTGATGAGGTAAATGATTATACTAAAGAGAAAAACAACAACAGTAGTGATGTAACATGCTTTTGATCTCTTGAGATTGAAAATATTCCTTCATGGACTCACTTTCGTGCCAGATCCAAGAAACGAAATATCGCCAAAATATGCGCCATCTAATCCTACATGACCCGTATGTTTCAGTTCACCCTGAGGTCGAGATATCATTTCGGGTCTGAGTTTACTTCTTCTCGAAGCATAGATTTTACTTTCTGTGAAAAACAAAAAATAGAGTAAGATTTTAAGGATTTTTGTACGACTGATGGGAGTAGTTTTAACTTTTATCTAACCTCCTCGTACGAATTCTCCTGGTTTATTAGATGGTAAATTAGACCCGATGTATGCAACCGTATGAGCTGGATTGAATAATCCAGATTTTCCATTATTCAAGACGCCCTTCCAACAATTCGGGATCGAAGCAACAGGTCTGAAAATTTATTATTTCGTATAAATTTCATGTTACCAATCCAAGCGGAAGTAGAAAAAAAATACTACGCTTACGATTTATTTAAAACTGTTATCACGTCTCCTACTCGGTATGGTAATTGGTCTCTTTTCATACGTTCATCAACGGAATCTTGAATAGCTTGAACTTGTTCAGGTTTACACTAAAAAATTATCACGTACGTAAGTAGTTTTGTTTATAAACAAGTAAACCTGATTTGGTAAATACGAAGTGTTGGAATTTATATAGAAAATATTTACGAAATATACCTCTGGTAATAATGTCATCAAATCCGAAAATCGGGGTCGTTTATTCGGATCATGTTGCCAACATTTCAACATAAGACCGTAATAATCTTTCGGGCAACATTCCGGATGTTCTAATCTCTACAGTGAGAAAATACAGCAAATTTAGAGCCAATTTAGAAGATTCTATAATTCGATAATAAAAATGATAAATTACCTGAAAATTAGGTTCGTCGATAGCTTCCAAAATTTGATGCCCTGTTAAAGCGGCCCACGGTTGAAATCCATAACTAAACATTTCCCATAAAGTGACACCATATGCCCAAACATCCGAGGCTGAAGTAAATCTAAGATAACTGATGCATTCAGGAGCACACCTAAAATGAATTTTCATTAATAAGACGTTCATTTTGTAATTGATTTACGTCGTATAATATGCACTTACCATGCGATGGGTAATTTGAGATTCACGTTGAAGTTGGTTTGATAGTAATCTTTTCCGACGCCGAGTGCTCTAGACAACCCAAAATCTGAGATTTTAACTTTATTTTTAGAAAATACCAGAATATTTCGAGCTGCTAAATCTCGATGTATTAATCGTTTAGTCTCGAGGTATTGCATTCCGTCACAAATTTGAATAGAAAAATCGCATAAAGTTAATACAGGGAAACTCGATCTGAGAGACGGTTCTTTCAGGCATTCTAGCAGAGATCTAAGTGGCGCTAATTCGGTAACCTAAACGTAATATGAATTTAGTTTAATTTCTAGAATTGAAATGATTGTATTTACAGTAAACGGTGGTGTACTTACTAGCATCAACGCATTTGTATCTAAAACTACACCGTAAAGTCGAACGATATGTTCGTGATCTATCGAATGCATAATGGCAGCCTCTTTTAAAAATTCTATCGGGTTACTTTGCATTCTTTCTCTACTTAAACATTTTATGGCCACTTGAATCTATAATAACATATTCGAACGTGTATAAAAATAACACACGGATATATTTTCGAATTACAATCAGTTCAATTCTTACTCGTTCTCCTTCGTTAGTCCAAACACCTTGTTGAACAACTCCAAATTCACCAGTACCGAGTTCTTTGTTGACTATAATTGAATCAGCAGGAATGATATGTTTATTAGGTACTTTGACTGGAGGTTTATTGTCTAATCCGTTATCTTCTGGTATCATCAAATCCCAGCTATCTTTTTCTTCTTTGGAAAGTATCATCTGCGAAAAAAATAAGAAAAAAATTAGGTGGCATACTAAAGTAAAAATATATGTAAATGTTATGGTTCATTCGCTTACTTTTTTAAACTTGGCAAAATAATTTTGTGGGAAATGCTTGAGGTAGAATTTTTTCAATCTTCTGATTTCGGGCTTCGTCATTCCCAACTGATCGAGATCTTGTTCGGCGACATATTTTAAATGAGCAACATTCTGAATCTACCGATACACGAAATATTGTATTAACAGGTCAGGTTGAGTGTTAATAATCAATGTGTTTTAAACATACCTTCAGGTCATTTTTCAGGCCAGAGTAATACTGCTGTAGTTCAGCTTCGATTAAGAATTCGTATAACCCTGGTCCTTTAGTGTGTGACATATCTAACGAGTAAAAATTTACATCGCTCAGAGTACTATTAATTACTGCTTCGAAAGCTGCACAAGAAAATATAGTAACAACTTACTGTGTTGATGATGGTAGTGTAACTAAGTCAAAGCATTATGGCGTGTGAACGTTCTAGTGTCTACGTTAAGAGTATTATGTACGTATTTACTACATAAATAAATCATTAATATTCTACGAAAGCATTTTTGATAAAAAATAATTTAGCACTGGCAGTCAAGAGTTTGGAATTTATTTATGCTGATGACGTATATGCAGGGCTTCCAACTTTGTTCCTTTGTAAGTTGAAGAATTATTACTCTTTTTGGTAACACTGTTTTGATGCACCAATCGAATGGTACGGTTTTGTTTATTTATTGGGTT
This sequence comes from Ferrisia virgata, assembly GCA_900060175.1. Lineage (NCBI taxonomy): Eukaryota > Metazoa > Arthropoda > Insecta > Hemiptera > Pseudococcidae > Ferrisia > Ferrisia virgata. Next base: position 14,514 of record FIZR01018465.1, read on the forward strand.
ACGTCATTCAGACTTTTATCAACAACCAGCTGATATAGTCAAATTGTTTCATCGGATCTTTTTTCGTGAATTAATTTTTTTTATAGTCAGTCTTTGCTGGGAGCAAAAGCCTTCTGGCCAGAGATGGAACAAGAACGAAGAACCGAGAACAAAAAACGTAAAGAACATGCGATTTTAGAGAACAAAAACGACAAAAAAAACAACTAAGTAGAATAATTGATGAACGAGAACAATGAAAGCAATTTTACTATTTTTTGAAGAACAAGAAACAACTAGTATAAAAATTTATTAAAAAGAACATGAAGAAAAACTAGAACAACTATTTTCTGTTTTTCTTTTTTTGAATTTCAGCAGATAATTCTTCAATTTGTTGTAATTTCAGCGCATTTTAGTGATTTTTTCCGAAGTCGTGCTCTCGTTTTCATTCATTTCCCCCCTGATTTGACCACTTTTAGCTAAGTTATCAAAAATTTGGAGGCTGAATTGAAGAGTAAAAACAAACAAGAACAAGAACAGAGAACCAAACAGAACCAAACACAGAACAACTGACGAAGAATAGAAAACTAGAACAATACAATATCTAGCTAGGTGTTTCAAAAACCCTGAAGAACAACAATAAAATCAGAACAATGTTTACAAGCTCTAACTAAAAACAAAATTAACAACAACGAAAATTTAGATTCGTAAACACAAGAACGAGAACGAGAAGCAAAATTCACTCGTTCTTCTATTCCTGAACAGGAATAACTTCTAAAATTATTCCAACATTACAACGTACACGTCAAATTCACTTCAGTCGTTGCTTTTTGATGGTAATGAAGTTTAGAAGATTTGTTTAAACGTTTCCAACTTGTATTCTCAAAACAGGGTAAATGTAAAAATAAAAACAGTATTGAGGGTAGGAAGGGTTGAACAGGGCGCAAATGTCGAAACTCCCAAAAGGAACATCTAGGAACCTTACTAAATGTACCTACCAAATTTCACGTTCCTAGTTAAATTTCGAGCGGAGTTTCGTAAGAAACAAACTCAAAAATTGAGAAAACTAACCAAAAAAACATATTTTTGGGACTATAAGGGAATGCAATGGAGCTGAAAAGTCGGGACCCCCAGAAGGCATATTTAGGGCCCCTACTAAATGTACATACCAAATTTCAACTTCCTAATTCAATTTGATGGCGAGACAAGAAAGGAATAGACTTTTTTCAAGGTCAAAAAGAGGAAAAACTCCCACATCTTCTCTCCTAATTGACCTACGAGATTAATTTTTGGATATGTCATAGAACTTTGGATTCTTCATCGAGTGGCTCAAAAAGGAACAAGTTTTGCGTTTTTCAGACCTTCAGCACCCTCTCCTCCAAATTGGGACATGGCTGAATTTTGTCCCAAGGTCATTCCCACTCATATATATCCAATTCGCCGCCACACTGAGCCAATTGACCGAAATGGGGCGATCTTGGTCAGTATAGAGCGGAGTAAATGATTTTAGTGTTGAAGTAAAAAAAAATTAAAAAACATCTCATTTTAAGACCTTCCAACGTGATACAATTGATTGATCATTTTTCCTGCAAATAATCAATACGAAAAAAGTAAACAAGTATATTTTTAAAAATTGCAAAATAATTTTGTACTTTAAAGAAAAAAATCGCAATTAGGTACATCATAACATTTAAAAGAAAATAAAAATATAAATAAAATTAAAATAATCGTATAAGTAAAAAAAGAAAACAACAATAACAGTAATAATACATTTCACTTCAAAACTTATACAATACCACATAAGAACGGTAAAAAGATAACGACATTAGAATTAATTGTTATAAGTATAAATAATAATATATTGCATTAAAACTACAATCTCGTTCATCTACACTGCTTTCCCTGGCAAAAGAAAAAAATTCCGCTAAAAATGTAAAACTTCCGCACGATAATGTTGATACACGTACACGAATGCCGTACGTACGATGCTTCGAACTAATCCTTCATTTCAAGAAGCAAGAACACAAACGCGATATTTTTTTTCTCGATTCATTCCCAATATTTCGAAGAAAAAAAATTGAATAAATAATCAAATGAGGCAATATTACGGTAACTACTATTCTGCTGTTCATTCGTCTATGAGGGCAAATTGGAGATAAAAATTTACGTCTGAGGCTCGACAAAAGGGAAGACTGAGCCTGAGCCGGATATATAAAAGAAGGACTAGAACAACAGATTTGATATTTCGCATAAAAATAAAAAAAAAGAAAAATAAATAAATAAATTGACGAGAAAAAAGTACTCCGTTAAAAAGAGAATTCGCCTGGTAACATTATAAAACTGACCTTGGCTCCGTTATGGTAACGCCATCTGAGCAATTAAATACAAAATTTTAGGAAAAAATTCGAGGCATCTGTCAGATACCAAAAAAAAATTCAAAAAAACATATTATTTTGTACTTCGTCCTTACGAAACAAAACCAACAAAAAAAAAAAAAAAAAACGTTCGTGAATTTAGCTTTGCGTTTCGTTGAAGAGGAACATGAACACATTAGTACAGTAATTTACCAAAGATACAGCCTCGTTATGTACTTACACGAACGCGTCATCGATAATTTTTTTCAAAATTGAGCTTTAAGCTGACGAGCTTATCTTTTTTTTGTCTTCTAAGATTTTTTTTTTCTCTCATTAAAATACATACAATCTTAAAATGAAAATTAGGAAAATCTTTTACCACAGTTAAATACCATAGGCAAAAATATCACCGTTTGAAGACCGACAAAATAAAAATTATTTGAACATATCACAATTATTAAATTAAACTATTCCAATACTTCGTCTTTAGAAAAAAATTACAACTTGCAACGAGTAAATCTTGAGACCTCTTCGCATCTGTAAATTGATGAAATGTATTTTTTTTACGCAGTTCGCAGATGTCAAATGCGATGAATGGAATTTTCACCGACCATCGGATTATGTCGAGTTTCAAAAGACTCTTTGACTTGCCCCTTTTTTGAAGATAATTTTCAACCACTTACCATATGTAGATGCAATTCAGTTCGTAAATTATTCGCCTCCGGATACAGCAACTTCTCTCCAACAGGCGGGTTCATTAGCTGGAGTAACTAACTGACTAGAAGATGGAGCGTCCATTTCATCTGGGATCACAATGGACGGCGTTAAAGTTTCACTTTTATCAACATTAGTGCTTTCAGTATTAACTCCATTTTTAATTTTGTCATCTCCTGGAATGAAAAAAATAATACAAAATATGTACATAATTACAAAGTCAGCACAATGAAATAAGTACACATTAAATGAGATGAGTTTATAAGCCAGCGATAACGAACGTTTGACAAGATTTAATTCGCTTGTTTATAAAAGTTTTTTTTTTTTGAAAATTATTTGTAACGTCGACTTTTTCAACCATCTTGATATAAAAATTAGAAAAATAGTTGAAGAGAGAAAGATCTTGATACAAAATACATACAACACTGCGTATTTGTGAACTTCAAAGTAGTCGAAATTCATTCTTATCATGATTTTTCAAAATTCTAAAAAATCATTACTTATTTTAACCACGCTGAGACATGTTCAGTGGTGATATTTGGTGAACATATTCTTGAAGAATGCAATTATCGACGTGAAACATTCTTAATTATGATATCACGCGTCATTCTTACTTGCTAGCTTATCAATTTGAAATATTTTGTACAGAAGATAAAATTCTCGTGGAACTTACCACACGGTCTGAGGACCAGGAAAACCAACAGATCTGATAAAGAAATAATGCCAATTACTTTTTCCTCTTTATCCACAACTACCAGTCTATGAACCTGAGAAACAAAAAACAATTTCTAGAATTAGTAATGTTAGTTTTTTTCAGTTTAGTTAATTATAAGGACTTCATTATTTTTTTTTATAGTATAAATCGCAGTATTAAGTTTGGAGCGTGCTCAGCAATTTGGGGACATCGTGCCAACTTGATTAAATAGGACCTTTACTTTTGATACCTCCCTCCCCCTCATTTTTTTATTTGATCCTTTTAATCGTACGAATAAATAGATAAAATTCAATCTTTCATTTTAATATGTATTTATTTTATCTTCGCTCCTTTCAACGCGATAATATTCATTTCATATTTTTATTGAAGGGCTTAAAAATTTATAATTCGTCTTTGTTTGTTCTTCTTTCAAAAAATAATCAGACATGGCCAAAAATGATTAAAATGGTCTTCTAGGACTCCAAAACGAATTTTATTGATTATCCACCCCTCCACCCCCCCTCATCCATCGTAGGTGAATGAAACGTAATAGGATGATTTTTTTGACAATATGACGTAGAAAATCAGGCTAAAAATAAAAAATAAAAAAAAAACAAAGAATGATAGAGAAATTTTAATTACAGATTAGAATTACGAGGGAAAATTTCTTTCAGAATCATCTACTTGTATTTTCATTCAAAAAAGTTTGATTTTTTATTAAATTTTCACAATTTTTGGTCAACTTTCACTCATTTTTCAATATTATTTCGTGATTTTAGATCAATTTTCGGGAATTTTTTATATAATTATGTTAATTTTTTTACCCAATTTGTGATGATTATCAACATTTTTTCTCAATTTTTAATCATTTTTTGGCGTTTTTTACTCATGATTGTCAAATACTTACCCAATTTTTAATGTTTTTTTTTTTTTTAATGATTTTTGGCCAATTTTTAGTCATTTATACACATTATTCGGTGATTTTAGATCAATTTTCTGAAAATTTTTAAAATTATTTTTATCTTTTTTTTACCCAATTTTCAACAGTTTTCAGCGATTTTTTTCATACTACAGGTAAATTTTCACCAATTTTTCAACAATGCTTCGATATTTTTGATTAGCTTTTTACATTGTTTAGCATATTTTGTGAAATTTTATTACCTAATTTTAAATGATTTTCTGAGATTTTTCAACATTATTTCGTGATTTTTGATAGATTTTTTGCACTTTTCACCGATATTTTTGGCAAATTATTACTCAATTTTCGACAATTTTCATCTATTTTTAAAATTATTTCCCGATTTTTAATCAATTTTCAGCATTTTTTGTCCAATTTTCGACGGTTGTTGACGATTTTTTTACATAATTTAGGTAAATTTTCACCCATTTTCCAACATTTTTTCGTGTTTTTTGAACAATTTTTTTGCACCTTTTACCCATTTTAGTCAATTTTTCATTAACTTTTCGATATTTCAAAGGTTTTTTCATACTTCAGGTAAATTTTCACTTCTTTTTCAATATTTTTTCGTGATTTCAGCTCAACTTTCAGTAATTTTTACCGATTTTTTGTCGGATTTTTACCAAATTTTTGAATTTTTAACCAATTTTTGATGGTTTTTAAGGACTGTTTTCATAATTTGCGTAAATTTTCAACGACTTTTAAACAATTTTTCGTGTTTTTAATCCATTTTTTACATTTTTCATCAGTTTTTGTCAAATTTTTAGCCAATGTTTGAAGCGATTTATTAATGTTTTTTTTTTTTTTTAAACAATTTACGTTAATTTTACCCATTTATCAACATTTCTTCGTAATGTTGGTCATAATTTTCAGCGCTTCTTCCCCAATTCTGTTAAATTTTTGCTCCATTTGTAACGATTAACGATTATTTTCAAAATTCAGGTCAAATTTCACCAATTTTTATACAATTTGTTTAATGATTTTGGATAAATTTGCAGTAGTTTTTACTCATTTGTGCCAAATTTTTAGCCCATTCTCTTTGGTTCGGGCCATGTCCCCCAAATCACCATTTGTGCCCCCCCCATCCCATACACACACACACACACACACACACACACACACACACACACACACACACACAC
>FIZR01018468.1:9312-19738 GCA_900060175.1 Ferrisia virgata
ATATCAATGCCAAATAACAATTTTAGCCCAGTAAAATTAGCATTGAATGTGGAAAAATTTGGCAGCAAGCTGAAATTCGGTATTCTGGTCCATTTTGATACCCTAAATACAAATCCGAAGAATACCCACCAGTTTCCCGTAAGTTTCCCTTGTTATTGTGGATCAAAGCCCTGCAAATCCGGCTTTCAGCCCGAACCTATATATGCCCAAATATTGATCCTAGTACAAGAATGGGGTCTGCAAAAGTTGATCAGCGTTAAATTTTCTGTAAAATGAGTCTTCGATTAGTTTCGTTAACCGCAACGTGATGGAGCCACAGTTGAGTAAAGAGAGAGGTCATAAAATTCGAATGACTATATTCGCAGAAAAATTAGGGGCGATATGTACAAAACAAGCCCGCATGGAGGAGTAGAATCGATAATGTGCTGGTAAAAACTGCCCAGTACTTGACCTTTTACATTATAACAGTATACACATTATTCATAATATTATGTGGTTTTATTTATCAAAGTTGACTACAATATGGGGGAAGGAAAAAGAAAGGAGATCTGTTTTTTCCATATCACCACTGGTTATGGGGTCATTGACACTTCCGAACATTTTTCGCAATTTAGTATCGTAATAAAAAGCGTTTTTCCACGAATATTGTCATTTGAATTTTATTACCGCTCTCTTCGTTCAACAATAGCTCCACTCACCCCCTCGCCCCTCCTTGGATTAACAGATATCATCGAAGGCTTATTTTACAGGTAATTTGACGTAGATCAACTTTAATAGACACAATTTTTACACTGGGATCAATATTTGGGCAGATATGGGCTGAAAATCAGATTTAGGGGGTTAAAATCGACAATAGCGGATTCATGGAGGGCATCAATATGAACCTATATACCAAAGTTCAGTTTATCGTTCAATTTTTTCGTAAAGGCCTCTTTTTTCAGCTAATTTGATTGGGCTATTTGTAACGAGAGAGTTTTGAAGTTTAGTATGTGTCGATGTAAAAAATCATTGGAAAGATGTACCGAATTTTCGCAACCTCATTTTGATTCCCAGGGACACCCCCTCCCCCCACCATTTGGAGTTATACTTGGGTTTGTGATGTTGGTGTCGTTTTCGCATAAATCGAACCCCTTGAATTTGATAATGAAGACTGATTTACAATTTGACCTCAAATAATACCTAGCTCTGTACTAAAACGAGGTATTTTTAATGGCGTAATCTGACATAAAATTTCACGCTGAACAATTTTACTTCTATTCATTTTTAGCTTATTAGCTGTTATTTCTGAGAAAAACGCATTTTCGAGCATTTTTAAGTTTTTGGAAAACGGACCAAATCTCAAAAAAAAAGGGGAAAAAGCATCACGAAACGAAGCTGCTTCAGTTTTAGATTTTCGTGAAATATTATAACTATTTAAATTAAGAAAAAAAAACATCGCAACATTAAATCTACATACCAAATTTAAACTTCCTAGCTCAATTTGAAGAGGAAAGTTACGCGAGGAACAGACTCAGAAAATAAGATAACCCGACCAAAAAATTAAATTTTCGAGGCTGTGAGGGGGTGAAATTGGGCTGAGAATGGCTCTTAATCAGTCTACGTTTCAAGTATAAACTTCCTAGCTCTAATGGTAAAGGTGATAAGGAAGGAGCAGCTCTTTTTCAAAATCAAAAAGGGGGAAAACCCTCATATCTGCCCTCCTAATTGACTTAGGAAGTTCATTTTTGGATATGTTGTACAACTTTGGATTCTCTATCGATTGGCTCAAAAAGAAACAATTTTGATGTTTTTGGCCCCTCAGCACCCCCTCCCCTAAATTAAAAGGACAACTGAATTTCAACCCGAGGTCAATCTCACTAAAGAATATCAAATGGAACGCTAATCGAAGCCTTTTCGCCAAATTTAATCGGTTTTGGTCTCTGTCCAGGTCAGCAAATAATTTTTCTATGTATTTTGTGTGAAAAAAATCAATGAAAAATAAACATTTGATATATCCAAAAATGGTCGCAATAGTCTTCTAGGGTCCTAAAACGGATTTTTCGAAAGCCCTCCCGTTATCCAACGTAGGTCGACAGATTATTGTAACCTTGTTTTCATTGACAATGTGACATAGAAAATCAGTCTAAAAATTCCCTAAAAATTATACTCGTTAAGACTCATACTTTGGTGAAAAACTTTTTGTGTACTTCCTCATCTTACTCCAGGGTTCGCAGCTGTAGCAATTCAAAGTTTTCTTGTGTCAATTCCCTTCCCCTCTCCCCCTTACAGGTTGTGGAAAATTTTGGAATGATTCATATCGACAGATCCACCAACCCCTCAAACATTTGGATTTAAATCATAATTTTTTCTCGATATTCTTAGCCAGAGAGGGGGGGAGATTTTTTGCCAATAAAATTTTTTTTTTAAATGTATCCAGCGATGTTTTGTGAAAATTTTGAAAATCTGAGATCAATGGCATTTCGCTTATGCTTATCCGAGAATACCATTTAACGATACTAGTAATATTCTGCAAATATTCAAGATTGTTAAATTTGATATTTTGGACATCGATCTTGATTCAAAATATTACTTTTAACCCTTCAATCGCATCGTAGTTCTTCCTTTCGTCCGATATAACCTTACCATTCGTATCGTAAGTTAAGCTATGAAAGTAATGATTTAGATAGTAAATAATATCCCCGAGAGTATTGTGCACGTAGGCAAAGAACAAGAGCTAAGAATAAATACAACAAGTACGGTAAAGTAAAAAAATTGAAAAAAAAACAAACAAACAATCAAACAAAACAAAACACTCGCACACCTTCGAAGAGATACCTACCGGTCGTGTTGTTAACTTCTTCGCGTTATATCCTGTTTTTTTTCATCGCTGTCTTCTTCGTCGCTCGTCATCTTGGTAAGTTCCGGTTTCGTGATGCCGATACCGGGCCGGGCTCCGAGCTTATGTACTTGACTGGCTCAGCGTACCATGTGTTAATATCGATTGTCGACTGACTGGTCGTATATTTTGTAGCGTATAAAAAAATAACGACTCGATAGAAAGAGCAAGCTGATGGTATTGGCGTTAGTTTTATATGTGGAAGGTACGAGTATGATCGAAGATCCAAAGAAGCCGAAACTGAATGTAACTCGTGTATGAATGGAACCGCTTTGTATTGTGCCCATACCCTTCCACTGTATAACCATTTAGTTTCGAGGTATACCAAACCAGCCGATCAATTCGGTCGCCAATTAATTTGTAATGATGTGACATTATTTCGACCTTAAGGTACTCGTATAATGGTCCATTCTACCAGCTTGTTGTACTCTCTTTCGCCCAAGGTGCTAAGTACCTCTCTACCTATGTACGTATGTATTTTGGATAGATTTTCCTTTTCGTTCAGATCTGAATATTATTTCATATAGGTCTACAGATACATAGACGTGTACCGATAGTAAATTGTTTGCTTACCGTTCAGTTTAGATTACGAGTTTGTAATCCGAGCTGCGTTTAATTGGTTTTAAAATTAGCGTCGTCGTATTTAATTTCGCATTTACTCGCGAATAGGAAATGTACGTTCGTAGTGTACCTCGTGTATCATATGGTACTACGTACATACAATTGTACATTGTAGTGTAATGTAATGTAATTTACGAGAAATAATGAGTCTCGTAGTGCGTACTAATGACTGATTTGGCCTCACTGATACCAGATACAAACATTCTATACCATCGAACTTGAAAATTTGTCGGTGATTCCGACTTTTGTACGTAGTTAATTTTTCGTCTACCAAATTTATAGGTTCGAGGTTTTTTTTTTTATCTGATCAATACAAATGCACAGCGTTGAGAATTTTTCCAGGAGCATGAATATACGATTAGCACTTTCTGTGGTTTTTTCTTCAAATCGATTCGATGATAACGTGTGTGTGTGTTTTTTTTTTCGCTTCACGATACGACTTTTATTACAAATTCTAGCACCTGTTGATCGGTTGGGATTGAAAACAATAAAAGAAATAGGGAGTAAACGAATATGTATAGATAGGTACTCGGTGTTATTTAATGACACGTTTCGATTTCGGTCGCGAATTTCAAACCACACGATTGTACGATTGTAATTTGTTTCCTCGAAATTGTCGGTGAGTTGATGATGTCGAAGTGTAGCGAAGATAGATGAAGGAAAATATTTTCTGTATTCAATTTTTCTATGCAGTTGGTTTGCTCTTGTATAATTAGTTTTCAAAAGCCTATGAAGAGGTTCTCCTCGTAGGTGGTCTATGAGGAGGAGGAGGAGGTGAAATCAGAGGGAAGTTAAGTATTGTGATGTTATTAATAATAGACGCGGGGAGAAAATAGTAATTTTGTTATATTATTTTTTTTTTCTTTGAGATGGGAAAAAGGTAAACGAATGAGTTAATATTGGTTCAAATATGACAGGTGAAGAAAACATCGATTTTGCAGGTAATTTTTTGCTTTTATTCGAGTGAGTAGCAAAAGGCTACCTTTCGGAGATTTTGTATTCTCATTTTAGTTCAACTCGAAAACGAAATAATGAAAGAACGATTACGTCAGCCATGAAATATGAACGGTGATAATTTTTCTTTGATAAGCTCTTTCAACTTTTTGAAAATATTTTACGTCAGAAGAGCGATAAGAGTAACGGAATTGGATAATTTATTGCATTACTCAAAAGCTCATTCGACGACGTTGTAAAATTTTTCGCTCTGCGGACTTATTCAAGTTATCGTATTTTTTTTTAGCATTTGCAAATACTCTGTTATGGAATTTGTTCTTAAAATTTTATTACAAGAGATTAATTTTGAATTGAATACGTATGAATAATGGTCTGTAGATTTCTGGTCTTATTATTTTACGATATTTAATAATTTATTTAAAAAATAACTGGTAATTTTGCTCGAGCCATATTAGTTGTTTAAATCATTTTAAAAAGTATTATAATTAATTTCAGAGTTACCTACTCGGCTAGAATTTTTTATGGGATTTTTATTTTCACGCGATCAAGGTAGCTAATTTATGCCATGCTGTACAAGAAAACCAGGAGTTTTGGACATGATTACAGCAAACGTGAAGGGGATGGAAGAGGAGAATTAGAAAAAAAATCAGTTTTCGGGTCCTGCAAGATCATTAATATTATTTTTCGATCTTCCAGATATTTCATTTTTTTGTTCCCCTGAAATTTGGTAAGGGAATGTTGAGAGGAAGAGCTCGCAAAAATATTTTGTTTTTAAACCAATGCTTTGAGAATCAAAAATTATATGACATATTCAAAAATCAGCCTCCTACGTTAATTAGAATGGGAAATGTTATGAGGTTTCCTTTTTGATCTTGAAAAAAAAAACGTTTCCTCGTATACACTTCTCCCAAATTGAGCTAAGCTAAAAGACAAAAATTTGGCTTGGGTGCCGTAGACTTTGGATGCACCTTTTGAAGGTTTCGACCTTTCAGGGCCAATACACCCCCTCCCCCCTCCTCACTGTTTATTTTCAAGTTTTCCCCAAGTATGTCGCATATATCCGCGCTCCGATTTGAGCTAGAGGGTTGAAATTTGATATGTTAATTTAGTAGGGGCCCTAGAAAGGCCTTTTGTAAGTTGTACTTTTTCAGTCCCATGGAATTCGGCTGTACTCAGGGTCTCCAGACATCCTCCTGTCAATTTAAAGGTTCGATCATCGCAATAAGATTGAAGAGTACCTATGCCTTATTTGGCACCGGTCCTTTAACTAGTTACCCCTATTACTACTTCAGAAGTAAAAAGTGAGAGAAAGAAAGCATTTTCGTACCACGAGCGATCTGTGATGTTTGGGGGGGGGGGGGGAACTAGATATTGAAATGGATAGCTGAGACCAACTAAATCTACGTATCAAATTTCAACCTCGTACCTCGATTTGGAAAGAATTTATATGCGAGGAACAGATTCAAAAAATGAAGCAAACCAACCAAAAAACAACATTTTAGCAGTTGTGAGAGGATGCAATAAGGGGCTGGAAAGTTGAAACTACCAAAGTACACACGTAAACCCTGTAGTACAAATTTCACCTCCTTCTCCCCTCCCTCACCCGCCTTAATTTGGAAAGGAGATATGTACGAAACAATCTGTCTTTCTTCAAGGTTCAAAAGGGGAAATTTTCATTTCTCCCCTCCTAATCGACTTAGTAGGCGGATTTTTGGATATGTTATACAACTTTTGGTTGTCTATTGATTGGTTTGAAAAAGAACAATTTTTGCCATTTAAATGTCTCGGCATCCTCTCTCAAAAATTAGGGGAAGACTGAATTTTGACACAAGATCATACTCGATCAAAAGTATCAAATTTTGTAGCCAATCCAAGGCTACTGCCCAAATTTCACTAATTTTCGTCGATATCGAACCAAATAAATGATTTTTAATTTCGGTAAAAAAAAAATTAGAAAGCAATCAGTGGTTTTCTAGGACTCCAAAACGAATTTCGTTTATATCCTCCCCTCCACCCTGCGTAGATAGATAGTCCTTAATATGCGGGATTTATTTGAAATTATGCCATAGAAATTACAACTTATTAATTAGGCATTTATATCTTAATGATTTTAATTGATCCGAAAAATCACCGATAATAATTAAGTATTCCGACTATCTCGTGCAAGGAAAAATTGGCACAGTTTTCACTTTTATTTCTGCAGAAATATTGTTACATAGTAAAATGAGGGTAAAGATGAAATAGAGATTACGAACGAGTAAACTAACCGGAAACCGGAAAAAGAGTTAAGCTTTTCTCAAAGTACATTTTTTTAATTAGTTGAAAGAAAAAAAAAGGACTTCGTGTACTCATAGCGACAATTTTATCAAGTAATGGACTATGGAGATGCGCTATTAAATTCGAAACATAGGTAGACAAAACTTGAAAAAAATGACAATCAAGAGGACTACTTTATTAACAACAAACATTCAGACAAAGCTAGAAAATGTGCCGGATAAACGTGCTACTATACACAATTACGCATACTTATTAAAGACAGCCATGTCTCTTCCATACTTTTACATACGAGAGAGCATAGACACATGTCAACCTGATTCCACGTCCATAGACGGGGTATTATGTACGTACCATTTACGTACTATTTATCATTACACGGGTCATTTTCCCGCGTATTATATCCACGTACATGTGCGAATAATTCCCCCTCTTTTGTACACGACCGGTATATGGTCACAATAGACGAAAACATAGAAAGATATTTGTGCGAGTGTGGTTTTCTGTGACAGTTGCAGGTGCATCGTCATCAGTTCATTATGCTGCAAGTCGAGTGTCTTTTAATCCTTCAACATTTATGATTGAAATTCGTTTAGAGGGCATCGTTGTTGAGTTTATGACGAGCGCACCGTGAATAGAGAGAATGGTATAATTGGAACAAATTTAAATTATTCGTATTCGTACGTACTTTTAGCTGTAGCTACGTGTCGATGTGTGAGTGTGAGTGTGTGCTCTGCATATATGTACGAGTATTTTTTATACATTATCTGTAAAGTAGAGGTACCAAAACAATACCAAGTTTATACAATAAAGCTGTGTAGGGTGACTGTGTGCAGCAGGGAGATGTGTATCACAATCGAACATGTGGACAAACCGCGTTCAATTCGTTGCCGTGTGCGTCCTAATTTGAATTTAAATTAATTTCTATCCCAACACGACGTACGCCTCTTCCGGCGACATTGTCCTCTGCCAAAAAATTGTCAAATGAACAAAGCTCGTATTATGTGTACGGTCGATGGTCCATAAAATTTATTTTTTCATCCTACTCGTATACATTTGTGCAACTGATGAAGCGTATGCAGTAGATCTAGTCGATGCTGAGAATATGCCTTTGAAAAAAAATCTCCATCTGAAATTCTGCATAGTTGATTATAATCTTTTGAATCTCTTTCTGCTGTCTTTGGATTCTTCTAGTAATCAAAATATTGGTTTCGATTTGAAGCCATTTCAAAAAATTTTTGACTCATTCTCCCCCACCTTAAATCGAGTATGACAGCCGTTGAAATCAGTGGGTACAGCGGTAAGGGGATTACTGAAAGTTTTTGTCCCGAGGTACTCGAGACTTTTCCGTTAGGAGCACTTTTCACTAATTCCTGTTCAACTTCTTCATCAGTCTGATTGGTCAAAATCTCAGACGTAGATTCGTTGAGATTTTCATCTAGAGAAAGAATTACTTCTGGCCAATGGCGGTTGAGGCAGAATTTGTTAGCAGGGCTTCTTTAGGAAAAAACACAACAGAACTCTGAACTGTAATTCCTTAACCCCTGCAGCAGGATATTTCGATCTTGGTGTTTCGGTATCTATAGTTTCGATCTGAAATCTCTGCAAAAAAATTTTTGACCACCCCTCTCTCCTACTGCCCCAGATCTGAAAATCATTGCTGTATATGCTCAAAATTCAATATTTTCTGTTTCGTGGCACGGTGGGGGGAGAGGATCAAATAGTTTGAAATATTTTTACATGTATTAATCGCCAAGTAGGTATTTATGTGAGGCATTTTTTCAACACTTTTTTTAAATATTTAGTTGGTGGGGGGAGGGGAGAGGGTCAAACATTTTGAAAATAATAAAAATATTTTGAAAGGGAGCCATGGCTAGAATTGATTTTAAAAGTTTAGCCATACCCTTCAGTATAAAATTTATTTTTTTGAGGAGATCAATGGAGGAGGAAGGGGTGGAACATAAACAGAAAAATTTCAAACTGTTGAAAAAAGCGTTTCCTCGACAGTTTAAAATTTGTTAAATTTTGGATAATGGTGTCGATTTACGAGGTCTAAAAATCGGCTGTTCTAAACTATTGAGAGTTTTTAGGCTTTTGGATCCAAATGGACCACCAAAATGGGATATTAAAATTTCATAATTTCGTAAAGTTCTAACGAATGGGTATCGAATTTTGTGTACGGGTTTTTTCCGATGCGCTATTTTGGGATCTTGAAACTATGAAGATCGAAGACAATTTTGGAGCTTAGTAAATTGACACCAATGTTGAAAATTTGCAAAATTTTGGATTTTGAACCTCCCCTTTAGAAGCCAACTTTGGGTCTGACGCGCAAATGGTTGTTAGAATTGAAATCTGCGACCACAAAAACCTCTTTAATAAATTTATATTATTTTTGACTCGCTGGAATTTAAATCTGACTCGCTTAGGTAAAGAATATTCATCTCGGGGGGCATTTTTTAAGGTCACCTTTTTTCTTTCCACTATAGCTCCGATTCATAACCACCTGGGGAAAAAAGTAAAAAAACGAAAATGTTTCTCTTTTAACGCTCCTCAACACGCTCGTTGGAACCAATTTTTTCAGCATAACGGACTTATTCCTTGAGAAACTGGCAATTTTTCAAAAATCAGTCCTCCTCCTCCTCCTCCTCCTCCCACCCTTGGAGAAAAGGGCATGGTCCAATATTTTTCTTATTTTACGTACCAGTGAGAAGTACTGTACGAGAAAAATTGTACTGAAAGTAAATCGAGCAGATTTTTGAGAATTATTCGTGTCAATTGGAGATTTTCAAAAATGATTTTTTTCTAAACGCCCCAGCTCCTCCCCACGACCTCCTGGGTAAAAAAGTCAAACGAGTAAAAATGGTTAGATCGATTCAGGAGACCAATATTAGCATGTATTCTGATTTTTGGTTGAAAAATGTCGACACGAATGTTTTTCTTTTTCTTTTTTCAACTGGTCGGCTGGAAGTTTCAGCAAAACCAATTCTATCCGTTTGAATGTAGGTTCCAATATGCGGAGATAAAATTTTACAGCTGCTGAATTTCATATCCGGCCGTTCTGGAACATTTTAAAAATTCTGGAGCAATAAATTTTTTACCAGAGGCTGCTGAACGTCTGGAAAATTTGATGTATTGAATTTTGAGATCCCTGTTACATAGCTACCAAGTTGATTCGCAGATGACATTATAATAATAGCAAAAAATTTGGGCGAACTAAACGAAATGTTACAGGAAGTGAACGATATGGGAACAGAGGCAGGGCTACAAATGAATTAGCATAAAATGAAAATAATGTCCGACGATCACAACCCACAAATTGTAATAGAAGGGAAGAAAATCGAAAATATACCCATCTGAAACTATCTATCTGGGACAGTTCATCTCTCTTGATAACCGAATTAACAAAGAAATTAACCGAAGAACAGCCATTGGATGGGGAGAAATTTTAGGAATTGAAGGACATTTTAAATGGCCCCCATCAGAATAAGTTGAAAATCAAAATTTTCAATAGCAATATAATCCCAGCAATCACTTATGGCTGTCAATCTTGGTCTTTGACGAAGAAACAAGAAAATATTATTAACGTTACTCGAAACTCAATGGAAAGGGTTATGTTGGGAATTAGGAAGAGAGACAAGATAAAAACATCAAAAATTAAAGAAAAATTTAGAAACAACTTCAACATTGTTCAAGTAGCAAAAA
>FIZR01018473.1:0-17440 GCA_900060175.1 Ferrisia virgata
TGAATTTTATTTGAGAATTTTTTCACTTTTCTGCACGAGTACTTTCTATTGAATCGAAAAACCTGAGTGAAAATATAATAATTCAATATACTCCCGCTACTCCGGTCAATAGATTTGTCAGAAAAGTGACGTACCTCCTTTTGCATTTCACTTTTTTTTAACTTTTATAGACATACGACCTTTTCATTTGGGCTTTTTTAGTGCTTCTGATGCATTTTTTTGGAATAATTACATTCTCATTTGATAAAAGGCACTCACATACATCAAAAATTATCAAAACATGAAAATCCATTTTATTGGACATACTACTTTTTTCCATTATGCCGACGATTTGCAAAGGGTATAGCCGGGTTAGGGATGATTTTGGCCACAGCCCCGATTTTCGATCTATTGCCCCCACATGATGGGGTACCTTGATGTAAAAAAATTGTGGAAAAAATGTTGACCCCCCCTCCCCCCTTATCCCCCTCCCTTCCAGAGTTATGGTCTTTTTATTGCATTATCTTCAGTAATTTTTCATTCGAATAAAATTTTTTGTTCTCTGGCACATGATTACATCTGATAGAGGTGTATTTACCATAATTTTTTCATAAATTTTGGTGCACTCCTTCTCGTGGTTTTGGCCATTTGAAATTTTCAACTGTAAAGAAACCCGATAGCGAAGTTCGACTACTTTTAAAAATATCCCATAGAAATGTGTTTTTTAACGAAGATTTACCTAACGCATACATTTTTGGTGAATACGGTTGCACAAAGGTTGAAAATTTCAAAAAACCGTACAGAAATGTTTAATTTTAGCTGATTTTTCGAATTTCGAGTGTTTTACACTGGGAAAAAATACCAAATGACGAAACTAACGTCGGATTCGTGATGAGCGAGTCAAAATACCCAAATACACACCATTTTTGCAATAATTTTACTTGAAATCTCAACATTCATTTTTTTTTACCAAAAAAAAAAAAAAAAATAGAAAAATCAACGAAAAAAATGAGAAAAAACTAACCAGGTTGATCATTACATTTCGAACAGGTGTAGAATGCCATCGTTCGAACGTTGAACAGCACTCATTATGGTCACTACTTGCCCAAAAATGGGAATGAATAGTGCCTGGGCAATTAAATACATTTACAATGTGAAAAATCGCGCAGTTATATCTCGATCGATGTTCGGATTGTACCGTTCGACCACCGATCGAACAGCTTTACCGCGTTGTAGGCATACCTCGCCGCAGTTCCGCGGTATCGCACAGCGTTGTCGGGCTAAACAGGTTTTCCGAGGATAACTACGTTTGTCGCGTAGTACCCGTGGCTTGTAAACGCTGCATCGGGATAGACGATTCTCCGTACTCGGTAGCAAATGACGGTGTGTAACGCGCAAATACTTTTCGAACGGTCGTCGATCAGCGTCGTTCGACGACTGAATGGTATCAAATATAATATCGAATTTTCAATTGTTTTAAGCGAATAAAGTGATTTTCTTTTGGACATGAAGTGACCTCTCGCCGAGATATAAGCACTGAAGCAGTGATGATCATTTTTATAAACAATTGGGTACAGAATTGTTTTTTGTTGTGGTAGTTTATGGAAAGAAATCGTTCAAAGAAGAAAATAACACCAGATTGGTATTTAGCAGGTCAAAATACACCGATAAATATCATTTTTGCTATTTTGTTTTACATAAAGTCTCAGAATTCAGTTTTTTCTCACTTTTTTCACTGATTTTTCTGTTTTTTTTTTTTTTTTAACAAAAAAAAAATGAATTTTGAGATTTCAAGAAAAACTATTGTGAAAATGATGTTTACTCGGGTACTTTGACTCGTTAAACACGAATCCGACGTTAGTTTCTTCATTTGGTCTTTTTTCTCGGTATAAAACACTAAAAATTCGAAAAATCTGCTAAAACTAAACATTTCTGTACGGGTTTTTTGAGATTTTCGAGCCTTGCGCAACCGAGTTCGACAAAAATGAATACGTAAGGGGTAAATCTACGTTGAAAAACACGTTATTAGGATATTTTTAAAAAATAGCTGAGCTTCACCGAGAATGACTGCACCAAAATCGATGAAAAAATTATGGTAAATACACCTCTACCAGATGTAATCATGTGCCAGAGAACAAAAAATTTTATTCGCTTGCGTTGAAATGAAAAATTACTGAAGATAATGCAATAAAAAGACCATAACTCTGAAAGGGAGGGGGAGTCAACATTATTTCCAGAATTTTTTTACATCAAGGTACCCCATCATGTGGGGGCAATAGATCAAAAATCGGGGCTGTGGCCAAAATCATCCCTAACCCGGCTATACCCTTTGCAAATCGTCGGCATAATGGAAAAAAGTAGTATGTCCAATGAAATGGATTTTCATGTTTTGATAATTTTTGATGTATTTGAGTGCCTTTTATCAAATGAGAATGTAATTATTCCAAAAAAATGCACCAGAAGCAATAAAAAAGCCAAAATAAAAAGGTGGTATGTCTACAAAAATTAAAAAAAGTGAAATGCAAAAGGAGGTACGTCCATTTCTGCCAAATCTATTGACCGGAGTAGCGGGAGTATATTGAATTATTATATTTTCACTCGGGTTTTTTGATTCAATAGAAAGTACTCGTGCAGAAAAGTGAAAAAATTCTCAAATAAAATTCAAGTTCTTTGATCATGGATGCACAAAAACCACTTCCATATTCCATTTATATATTATAAAATTTTAATTTATTTTTATTTAATCAATAATCAATAATACCCTACTCAACCAACAATAGTATGTCTTGAAATTTTATTAATATCGTGTTGCAAAAAGACGTATGTGCATTCTTCAAAAAGTTGTATGTCCTAAATTTGAAAAATTTTGCTGAAAAAAGTTGTACGTCTTACTTTTTTTCTAAAACATTTATTGCTATCAGAAAATACGTTATTTTTTTTTAATTTTCTTCTTATTAACCCATTTCTTACACTACAAATCGCAGACTATGAGAATCATCTCTTCGCTGTTATCTCGTCCATAGCCAAAGTGACCTTATTGACTGAATTGAAGCGATTTTGATCAGTATTGAGCGAAGTATATGATTTTAGTGGAGGAGGGGGGGGGGTCGTACTGGTCTTCTAGGACTCTAAAACAGATTTTGTTTGCCTTCCCTCCCTCATCCGCCACACGTTGATGCACTGTAATAGACAGGTTTTCATTGGTAAAATGATGTAGAAAATCAGGCTAAAAAAATTTGAACATTTTTCAGTTTTTCATGTTTTTTGAGTTGTAATATGATATTTCCTACTCATCTTCAATCTAGTAAGGTAAAATTAACGTGTTTCGCTTACGTTGAAATGAAAAATTACTAAAGATAATGCAATAAAATGACCATAACTCCGAAATGGAGGGGGGAGGGGGGTCAACATTATATCCAGAACTATTTCACATCAAGGTACCCCACCATGTGGGGGGCAATAGATCGATAATCGTGACTGGGGCGGCAAAAATCACCCCTCTTTCGACTATACTCTTTCTAAAAAATGTAAAATTCGACCCACCCTAGGTACACATTTACCATTCAAAATGCAGACACGAGCCAACTTCCCAACTGTTACGATGTTGACCATGCAGAACAAATTTAAAACACAACTTATGGGGGTAGTGACAGAGAGTGCGGATACAGACGACCAGACCGACCACGACGAAGAATAAACGAGTATGTAACACGTACCAGATGGGACGGGATCGCAATGCGAAAAGTGTTACACTAGGAAAAGAAGTAATAGCCATGACAAAAGATAGAATAAAACTTCTAAGTAACGGCTCAACACCCTTTAAAAAATAGCTTCCTATACAACATTAGCTTTAGCAGTGTACGAGAGACCATCACGGCGAGTATATCAACAATGTACGATCTACATACATACATATGTACACCATACATACGTATATGTAGACGGTAGATAGAGTCGAGGTATTGTAGATATTACGCTGACGACGAAGAGTAAGTGTATTTTCGCATTAGTCGTATGTAATACCTTAATACGAAGAGAGATTTTCTTTTATTTCTTGAAAAACGAGATTCTCGAGTATTACGGGTAGGTTAGGTACTTACTACATACTACGATCATGTGTAGTGGCGAAAAAGTATGGTAGGGTTGTTAAGACCTTTTTATCGCGTATATATATATATATATAAAAGACTTCAATAGATCATACGTATACAGTACAATGATACTATGGTCTGGCTAGAATGATAAAGTACATAACTCGAATCTCGTTCGTTTAATTATTTTACATATTATAGGTAAGGGGAAGGGGTAGGGAGGGTAGGGTACTACACGTATTATGTATTATGTAATGTATACGACGAATAACAAAAATAATAGACGAGGAAAACCTAACATATATTGAAGTGCATACGAAATTCCAACGACGACGACGACGACGACGACGATGACGACTACGACGACGTCGTTACGAGATTAAAACAATATACTCGCTCGCTACTACCGGAAAGGTCGTCGCATAGTTTGGACAGAGAGTTGTGTAAAAGGTGCTGGCAGTATTTTAGATGAAAAGTGTCGACAGCTCGAATAAATGACGATTTTAACGAGCCACTATATTAAAACGAAGACGAAAGGCCCCGAAAATTTAAGCACTTTCGGTAGGTATACAAGCTTAAGCGAAGCGTAAACGTAATAACATTCGTAATAGCCCATGCATCGTTGATTATTACGTTAAAATTTCACACAGTTTACTCGATATACGCGATCAATACCAAAAGGGTCATGGTACACGTAGAATTAAAAACGTCTAACGTTATCGATCCTCTCATATGGGCTACGCTTGGTTTTTCATACTCCCCGAAAGGTACTTAATACTTATACTCGTATGTCTATGATGTATAATACAGCGTACAGTGCACCATCGAACAACAAAAGACCCCAGCTAGACCAAAGCCCTCGAAAAACTACTCCTTATACATACACATACGTACACGTACAGCAGCTAGCTAGGCTACGTAGGTAGAGGTACCTAGCTAAGTACCTCTACCTACCGACCAACATATCGGTGTATATAGAATTACAACATGTGCGCAATTATTAACTGTACGTTCAGCAGCCGATAATTTAAACAATGGGATTTATGTAGTTAGTTTCGCAGCAGCAAAGTGTTTGGCGTGTAGGGGATGATGATCGACGATGACGACGATGGCGACGTCGTCGTCGTCGTCGTCGTCATCATCATTGGTGACTCAGCAGCATCCATTATAAAAGCAACCCCCGCTGCTAGTGGGCCAGTAGTATCACAAAAGAGATTGATTTTTTTCCCCTTCACTCTGCAATCTCGATACCTACTGACTACATATTATATCTACTGGGTACGTCGAATCTCGAATGCTGAAAAATCAAGCATAGAAAATGGGTAACGCGGCGCAATACGATGATGATTCATACGAGGTCGGATTACGGCTCCTTTTACAAAACGAGCGAGGGAGATGATGACAAAAGTTACACGAATCGTGTAATCGTTCTCGCCAACCAAGAACCGACACAATCGGCCAATTTGTTCGGCCAGTTTAAATATGGGTTAAAAAATTCGCGCTCGATAATTTTACTCGCACATGTGGATGGAACCAGATGACGAGATTTTTCTCGCGCAGCTCCGCTCCGCAACGCTCCGCAACGAGCAACGTCGACTTGTGATGGCTGCGTTCGTCCGAGTTCATGGACGTAATTTCGTTGTTCGAGGTTTTACGTGTATTATTCACACCAGCGAAACGACAAGTTCAAGGATACGATATTATTTCGCACAAGTATATGCACTGTACGAGTATCATGTGTACTGTATAGTCGTTCGCCATATTCGGTATACAAAGGATTGCTCTCTCTGGCAGAATTATCCTCCGCTATACAAAGAACAGTTCTTCAATTCAATTGGTTAGACTATGCGCGAATTTAACCAAGATTTTCGTTACGTTAATAAAGCACAAGTACAAAGAATTATATTAAACTGTAGGATACATAATACACGGTAGTGCTGCACAGCACATGTACGACTACATAGTATTGTTGAATAACGTGCTAGACTCGCTCAATCGTAAAGTTTGTCGAAACAAGCTTAAAACGTTACGTTTATCGTAATTCGTCGTCACCACTACTACCATCATCATCACCACCACCACCACCACCACCACCACCACGAAGGCATTATTTTCATTCTAGCGAGATACACGGATTTATCTTCTCGTCGGACTCCTGAAGTTAAAGCTTTCGAAAGCTCTTTTCTTCGTCTTCGTCGACTTCCAATAACAAGCGAAAATAATGGCCGTAAAAAAGCTGATAATGAATTATCGTTATTATTGTTATTATTTTTTTTAATACGCTTACGTACGTATCTTTATTAGTTTTATCTTTTTGGGCTTCCAAATCTTTCATAACCATATCTACTTTATCCGTGTAAGCGAACTTGAACAGTTCGACTTTCTATGCTATTAAAAGATGAGCACGAAGTCGAAAAAATAATAGATGCCTAGAATTAGCAAGACATGGAATGGCATATGTTTAGGTATTATAATTACACCCTCAGCTAAGTGTTACTTTATACGTAAAACTTTCGGATAAATAAAGTTGCAAGAGAGCGAGGAAGGAAGTTTGAAAAAAAAAAAAAACTCATAACCAAAAAAATTAAGAAATTTTCCTCCTCAGTTCCTGAAGTGAGCTTGCAAGATAAGCTTCATTTTGCACTTGTATTAGGAAAATTTACACAGTGCAAGTATGCATAAATGAAGGTTAAATTGAACAGGGGGTACAGAGACCGATCGTATCATATTCAGGGTGGTACTAGAAGTAAATACATATAAGTGGGGGTGGGAAATATCAAATTTAATTTTGCATTGCAACGCGAGCATATTCAGTTGTTAAATAATACTGTTCTGTACAGAAGTGGTGCGGGTATGACGATGGTGTCTGCCCGAAGAATGGTCAATTACCGACCCCCCCCCGGTACAATTCTCAGACATTTTGCACGTACGAAAGGGGAGAGGAAAATTTTCAAAAATCAAAATCAGCCATTTTTAAAGTTTTAATTTTTTGCTGACTTATACAGAAGGGGTGCGGGTAAAAACGATAATGTCTACTTGAAGGGTGACCAATTACCTACCTTCGGTACAATTTTCAAGAATTTTCTTTACATAGGAGGGGAGAGGGAAATTTTCAAAGTTTAAAATCAACCGTGTCAGTTTTAATTTCTGCCGACTTATACAGAAGAGAAAATATTGAAAAATGGGTAAACATCGTCCTAAAATATGAAAAAAAAATATCATCGAAAATAAGGTAAAAATTCAATGATATCGAGTAAAAAAAGCAGAAAATGAATCAAAAATCATAAAAAAAAAAAAAACGTTGAAAAGTGGGGGAAAATTGGCCTAAAATATGGAAAATATGGTTGCAAATCATTGAAAGTTGAGTAAAAATTTGATAAAAATGGGTAGCAAAAAGTTTAATTAAAAATAACGGAAAAATATTGAAAATTGGCCTAAAATATGAAAAAACCTCAACTTTACGGGTAGAAAGGGTTCAATGGAACAAAAAAGTGGTCTCAAAAACCACATCTTTAGAGCTGTGAGGAGATGAAATGAGGCTGAATAGTCGAGAGCCCGAAAAGGTACTTCTAGAGCCCAAATAAAAATAAAAATAAAAATAAAAATCGTCTTAAGGGTCTTCTAGGGCCTCAAAACGGATTTTGTTGATATCCACCCCTCTCATCCGCCGTTGGTCGATAGGCTGTAATACTCTGGTTTTCATTGACAATATGACATAGAAAATCAGGCTAAAAAATGATTAAAAATCATCGAAACTTTGGTGAAAATTTGATAAAAACAAGTAAAGATTGCAAAAAATTGAAGAAAAATCGCGTTAAAATCCGAAAATAGGGTAGAAAATGTATTAAAAAATTGGTAAAAGATGCGAAAATTTGATGATAAAATGTTGATAGAGGGTTGAAATTTACTTAAATCATGAAAAAAAAATTGAAAATCAATAAAACTTAGGAAAAAATTTGATAACAAAAAGTAAAAAATTGATCAAAAATCATGAGAAAATGGCGAAAATTAGCTAAATATTTGACAAACATGTGTCAAAATTTGCATAAATTAAAAAAAAAAACTTGAAAATTATCAAAAATTTTATAAAAATTTAGTAAGAATAAGTAAAAAGTGAATGAAGAAAATTGACCTAAAATCACGAAAAAATATAAAGAATGGATGAAAATGAACCTAAATTAATCTCTGAAAAACATTGTTAACTGAGAAACATCCAATAAAAATGTGTGGTAAAAACTTCAATAATTTGATAAAAATAACGAAAAAATATTGGAAAATGGATACCAATTGATCTCGGTTATGAAAAAAATTATCGAAAATTAGTTTAAAATTGAATGAAAATGGGTAGAAAGTACCGAAAATTGATCCAAAATCATCGAAAAATATTGGAAAATGAGTGGAAATGGATTTAAATAGCGAAAAAACACGGTGAAACCCTTTGAAAATTGGAGAAAATTTTATGAAAATAGTAAAAATCAAATTAAAGTACAGAAAAATCATCATAAATTTGATAAAAATGGGTAAAAAGTGCAAAAATCAAGAAAAAATCAAGAAAAACTGCTGAAAATGGGTGAAAATTGACCTGAAATATGAGAAAAAAATCATCGAAAATTGGTAAAAACTTGATAAAAACGAATAAAAAGTGATCAAAAATCATGAAAATAAGAGAAAAATCTGATAAAAATGGGTAAAAGAGTGCAAAAAATTGATCAAATATTAAGAAAAACCGTTCAAAAATGGTTAAACATAGATCTAAAATATAAAGAAAATCCTAAAGAATAATCGAAAATTGGCTATAAATTCAACTAAAACGGGTAGAAGTGAAGCAAAGAGATTGAAAATCACGAAAAAATATTTGAAAAATTCGTAAAAATTGATCTAAGTCATGGAAATATGAAAAATAAAAACAAAGTCAATTTTATTATTCCCTCAATTTTCGTAAGGGGCGGTTTTTGCATCTTTGTTTTTCAAAATCAAATTATTCTTCAGTTATAAAACACTCAAAAGCTTAGTTTCATTCGTGGAATAAAATCAGACATCACTTTATCTGCTTCACATTAATTTCACTAGAAGAAAAATCATCTTTAATGGAGTAGAAAAGTTTTTTTTTTCTCGCTAAAGGTACTAGCTCAATTTTTAAAGGAGATATGCACGACAGAAACTCGAAAAATAGCAAAAACCATCCAAAAAAACTACTTTGTTAGAGCTGTGAAAGAGTGCAATGAAGCTGAACAATTCAAATTGTGTAAAAGGTGCATTCCAAAGCTAAACGCAAAACTACTTTTTCAGGGCTGTGAGAGGATGCATCGAGAACTAGAAAGTCAGAACTGCCAAAAGGTATATCTCAGATTTCTACTAAATTTATGTACCTAATTTTAACTCGTTAGCTCAATTTGGAAGGGGGGGGGGAGATATGTGTGGGACATACTCGAAAAATAGCAAAAGCAACTTTTTGAGTGTCATAAGAGGGTGCAACGGAACTAAAAAATTCAAATTGCCAAAAGTCACGAAAATTCAAATACAAAATTCAAGCCCCTTAGATTAACCACAGGAAAGGAGGAGGGCATACATGCGAAAAACAACCTTTTTTAAAGGTCGAAAAGGCAAAACCCCTCACATCAGCCGTTCTAATTGACGTAGAAGGCTGATTTTTGGATACGCTATACCACTTTTAGTTCTACACCGATTGGCTCAAAAACGTACAATTTTTTAGGTTTTCGGCCACCAGCAACCCCTTCTCCAAAATTTGAACATTGCTGAATTTTTAACCGAGGTCATCTCCATTTGTAGATATCTAACGTAACACTAATTTAAGCTTATTGGCCGAATTTGAGCAATTTTGGCCAGTATTTAGTCGAGTAAATGACATAGTATTCTTAAAAATAGTTTCCATAACCTTCTGGAATCTCGAAATGGATTTTGTTGATCCTCCCTTTCCCTGCATCTACTTCAGATCGACCTTGTTTTCTCTGACAATATGAAATAAAAAAGTCATACTAAGATTTGAGGTTTGTAATAATTATCGAAAAGTGCATTTCTCAAAGTATTCAATCAATCAGTTCATTAGCAGTGTTTAAAGAAACGAGTGAAATTTAAGCATTGTATTCATTTTTGGATAGGAAAGTCAGACAAAGTTCGACGATTTTCAAGATACCAGAGTTCTCGACCTTCTTATTGGGTCCTCGCATTTCTGGAGACATTGTACTCCCCCCCCCCTCAAACCTACTCTCTTCCTTCTCCAATTTAATGTCACCTATATTCCGCTTCCATAATTTTCAAACCTATTTCGTATGTGTTGGTGGACTTCCTCTTAAACAAATTATTCTAATTCTGCAACTTTTTCAAAACGTACGCTCGAGAACGAGGAAAATGCGAAACAATCTTTATGAAAATTTTACCGCAGCTAGGTAGGTAACCAGGTATACGCAGGTACTTACGTATACAATATGTATAAGTCTGAGGATAAAAATTTCAAATATTTTTTTGTTACATTTATGGCGAAAAAGTTGTCAAAATACTCGCGTGCGAATACACGAACTACAATATACGATCCATCTACGTAATAAATTTCCATTATTTAAACGTTTTTCTCGGTACTAAATGTAATGGCGAGTAAATTAATGTCTGGCCTATGCCACGCCGTACAACATACCGCACGTAAAACCGACGTTGTTGGAGAAAAAGAAAAATTACTCGCACTTGATTTAGATCAAAATCTGGCGATAGCCCATTCGTATAAAAGACCATATAAGATTGCTCTTACTTATCGTAGGATGGAAACAAATCAACCAGCCAACCAGCCAACCGACCCATCTTTATCATTTCGTTATATTA
Source organism: Ferrisia virgata (assembly GCA_900060175.1). Lineage (NCBI taxonomy): Eukaryota > Metazoa > Arthropoda > Insecta > Hemiptera > Pseudococcidae > Ferrisia > Ferrisia virgata. The sequence goes on from FIZR01018473.1 coordinate 10,905, forward strand.
ATTTAACACGTTCTTTGAATTAGTTTAATGAGCAATGTACCTAATTAGCTCATTTCCAAATAGAGCTAAGAAAAATAAATGAAATTAAGTAGATAATAGATAAGTGTGCCTGTCTATTATTATAGAACTCGATACCAAAGCACTACAAAATATTGGAAAAAAAAATAGATTAACTATATAAAGTAGCAGATGTGCGTGAATGTGCAAGAATCAAAAGATTCGGTTGGATTTGTGAGGTGAGTAAGTGTATATGAGTATAAGAGCGAATATCTACTTACTTACGTATAGCACACTATACTAAAAATACACATGCTCTCCCTCGGAGTAAATTCTATAGGCTTTTAAGAATACACCTCTCACTCTATACATGATTTTGTGTTCAACTCGCGAGTGAATTTTCGACATTACACAGACACACGTTTTCGCCCTTGGGATTGGCAAATATCGAGGATATAAATTCAATTTGAAAGACTACCCCAAGCAAATAAATACTTATCCTATCGACGGGCTTTGCGTTACCCTTAAAATCGCAGATTTTCAAAATGGCCGTCGTCGACTTCCCAAAGCACTCGATTACTCCCCCGACGAACGTATTAGGTTATGAAAGAAGTTAAATTAAAGGGGCTGAAAATTTCTGTCTCGCTGAGTAATAAATACGACGTTTACGTTTGAAAAACGCTGAAAAAGCTTTACGTTTTTCGGAGCGTCAAATATCAGTCGGTTTTATTTTTCGACACTAATATATTCCTCGCTTCGCAGACGCCATTTTATCAGCTTCCTGGCCTTTTATCGTAGCCTACTCGCCGCCACCCACCTACCTATGCACACGTTTTAAGGACTTTTTCAATAATGAGAAACTATAATGTAATCATTTGTACGTATTTCAAAATCTGACTCACGAGTCACACCTCTTGTCAAGCCGACTGCAGCAAGCGTATAGACAGCTGATACAATCAGCTGTGAATAGGCACCACTTCCATATGTATAAATTTGTGTTAGATCAACTCCATGTAATATCTAATTTTATTGATCAATCACAAAGAACCAATCGCCTAAAAGGTTATAGTCGCCATTGGCGATGGTTCGAACTCGAATGCTTTTTTTCTACCTAAAAAAATCTATGAATACGTTTTTCGTAAAACATCATATTCTAATGAACATATTTTTTTAATTGCCTCAAACCTGTGAATTAAATATGTATTACGCCCGAAGAAGGATCTATGAGGAAAATATAGTTAAAATACAGAAACAAAATTCTCCTGGTAATTACTTTAAACTATTGGTAGATTTACGATAACAGTATCATAAGTAATTACCAGAAAAAGTGTTAGTTAACCACTGTTAATAGTAAAATTACGATAAAGTGTTGAGTTACTGGAAATTTACGGGTAGTCAATGGAAATATCCGGTAAATTACCAGAAATTTGCAGTAAATTATTGGTAATTTACGATAAATTAATGGAAATTTACCTTAAATTTACGTTGAGTTATTAGAAATTTATGATAAATGAATGGAAATTTACGGTAAATTATCGAAAATTTACAGTATGTTATTGGTAATTTACGGTAAATGATTGGAAATGTATGGTAAATTAACGGAAATTTGCAGTAAATGACTGGAAATTTACGGTAAATTATCGAAAATTTACAGTAAGTTACTGGTAATTTACGGTAAATTATTGGAAATGTATGGTAAATTAATGGAAATTTGCGGTAAACGATTGCAAAATTACAGAAAATTACTAGTACAAAATAATGAGCTGAATTGGTGTTAAAATAAAGGTAAATTGATAAAAAAATTACTGTAAAATAGTGTGATGTTGCGGTAAAATATGGAAATGTTACCATACTGTAGAAAAATTGCTAAAAAATGAGCACACAACCATGGTAAATCATGAGTACAATTAAGTTGATTTGGTAGTAAAATCAGAGTGAATTATTAATAACCTTACGGTAAATTATTAATAAAATAACAGTCGACTATTGAAAAACGACGGTGTATGATTTGAATTCACGTTGAATTATTGGTAAGTTATAGAAGACTATGGGTAAAATTACGGTAAATTATTATAATTACCACAGACTATCGGTACATTATCAAAAATTACAAAAAAATCACGATAAACGTTTGATCAATTACGGTAACTGTTAGATGAATTACTGTAAATTTTTAGTAAATTACAATAGCTGTTTGGTAAATTACAGTAAATGTTTTATGAATAGTGGAAAATAATGGAAATTTGGGAAATTTAAGATAAATTATCGGAAAATCGGGTAAATTATTGGATAATTATCACCGAGAATTAGTAAATTACGAAAAGTTATTGCAAAATTATGGTAACTTATTATGTAGCAGAAAAACCTGAAAAAAAGAGGAAAATACGTGCAAAATGTTTCAGGAAGGTTTTTTTGACTCATAATACTTGTGAAGGTGCATCATTAAACATCTAAAATCTTCAAAATTCCTTCTATTCCTCCTCTCCCTTTTAAATGCTTTTTGTGGAGCTCTAGCCTCCTAAAAAGACATTGTTGTCAAATTGCAAGTGTGGCGTCAAACAGCATTAAAATTTTATGCTGATAACAAATATTCGACTTAAAATATCGACACTTCTCTTATACCCGTAATTTATGAGGCTCAAAGTATGAGAAACTGTTATTTTTCAAAGAGCATGATCAGTTAAAATTGGTGCATCGGCCCCCCAGGTGGAATTTGGTCTCCTAGGTTTGAAAAGTCCCCGGTAAAAATTTTGGGCTACTAATATTCGGGACCAACGTGCACTGGGCAGTTTGAAAATTCCAGCTGGGGGGCCGATTCACCATTCACAGCTGATCATTCTCTTTTGAAAATAGCAATTTCTTAGACTCATTGGGCCCCAAAAATGAAGGGTTTAAAAGAAGTTTTGATATTTTAAGCAAAATATTTGTTATAAGTATAATATTTCAACGCGTTTTGATACCTTACTTGCGATTTTACAATAAAATCACTTCGGGGTGCCGGGGCTGCATAAAAAACACTTAAAAAGAGGGAAAGAATAACAAGATTCTTGAGGATTTTGAATATGTTCAATAACGCACTTTTACGAGTATGATGAGCCCAAAAAAACCTTCCCGAACTGCTTTGTACGGATATATTTTTATTTCTATTGCACTAATTGGTAAACGTGATACATAAGTAGTAAATTACCGAAACGTACTAGAAAATTACGGAAAAATTTTTGGTAAATTGTGGAAGATTATGGGATTTATAGCAGAAATTATGGTTATCTTTTCGTAAAATTCTGGTAAATTATGAGTAAAATTACTGTAAATTCATACTAAAATCACGGTAAATTACCGGTAAAATCACGGTAAATCACTGGTAACCGCATCGCAAATTACTGGTAACCTTACGGTAAATTACTGGTAAAATTACAGTAAATTACTGGCGAAATTTTGGTAAATTAGGAAGAATTATTGGAGAAATCACTCACTTTTTCTTAGAATTTTGGTAAATTCCGAGCACAATTACGGTAAATTTATGGTAAATTCACGGTAAATTACTGGTAAAATTAAGGTAAATTATGGTAAAAATGGTAATAAATTATAGGGTAAATTACAGTAGACTATTGGCAATAATGCAATAAACTATTCGAAAAAGTATTGTTAATTACGGGTAAAATTACAATTGTTGGTAAAATTATGATGAAATTCCAGTAAATTTATAGGCTGAAATTCCTCTTTCTGCATAAAATACCTACTTGAACGAAATTAATGGTTTCTACTAACAACAAATGTTCTGCAAAAACTATTACTTAATTCTAAATGTTTTGAAATGACAATGCTGACGTCCTGTACTCCCTACACTCCCTCCTCCATGAATATAATGAAAAGAGAAACTTGTCGATGAAGTTATTGTAGGTAGAAGTACGCAGCTACTGATTCGAATTTCCCTACAGTTCGTCGTCAAATGCACCACCAAACGATCGAATTTTTATAAATTGCAAAACTGTTACCGGTATAAGGAAATTGAAAGGAAAGTATTATTAATCACAAAAAGTACTTTGAAATCATGGCAACATGTCACGAAAGGAATCCATTCGATGTGGTAAAAGATGGGACGCTTGTTCGAGATATACATACATAAATCAACCTGTAGTAGGTATGCGAATATGTATATACCCTGTTGCGAATCAACAGCTGAGAAACGAAACAACACCGAAAGAAGATACATCTACAATACATACATACGATACACATACGTGGATGTACGAATACGTTACCAATATTCTATCTTTCATATTCCGCAATAAATGAGAGATTCGTGACTCGGAGTAGGCTATACGCTTCTTTTTAGAAATACGTGCAAAAAAATGAAAACCTTCAGTTGAAATCTGTTTTTATAGTATCGGTATACTGTACATATAGAAAGTGGCGTAACCCTGGGAGGTTGTACGATAAAGTACGTAATTTAAGGTGATCAGTATCGATGGCGATATCTACCGGGATTCGTCGTAAACTAAGTTCCGTTTCGGCAAACACTACACTCGAGAGATTTGCAAAAACAAAGGCATCGCTATTTTCCCATCAAAAAATAAAAAAAATAAAATAAAAAGTTAGATATGAGACAATTTTTACTCGAGTATCAGCAGAAGCTTTAAAATAAATATAAGTTATTTTATTCCATTACTACGGTTGGTCTTTGAATAAAGGCTGAAAAAATTTTTTTTTCAATCGACCAATTTCGTTGTTTACGATGAATTCCGTCAAGAAAAATACCCGAACGAGGATTTTACAACAACTTTTTAAAAGCTGCAGTCACCACCGAAGGGTTGGATTTACTTTTCATTAATTTAAATTTTACCTTCGGATAAAAGCTGATTTTACTCTCGACTCATTTATCAGGTTTTTCGTTTCAACGTCACCTCGAGCTTTTCAAAAAACTACGAGGAAAAAATTTAACTTCGCAAATGAAGAGCAAATTCAGGTTTTATTCGCATTCAGCATTGTATTATTTACCACGAATCTTGGCAAATTAGTTTAAAAAGCGAATACGAAAGGTTGAAAGGTAAATTTTTACGTCGTCGAATTATTTTACGAATATCGACGATACGATGATACGAGGAAATTTCCTACGCAGTTGATAAATTTGTTTTTGAAGTCGATTAGGTGTATTGAGAATACCGCATACAATCAATCAAAAGCAATTATAACGTTTCGAATCGTTCATTCAATTTAAAATTAAACCTAAGTGAAAATAGATGACGATTTTTTTGCTAGTTTTAGGTTTGTTTGATTGTTTTTGCTTTTGTTTTTTTTTGTTTTTTTTTTTGGAAAAAAGCAGGCTTGCACTTTTAGTCTAGTCCAATTAACATCACATGACGAAAAAATTGATGGCCAAAATTTTTTTTGCGGAATTGTAGATTACCACACCCTAACAAAAAACATGTTCAAAATTGGACAAAATCAGACTGGTGCTTCTACTCCAACATCCTCATTTATGCTCCCAAAAACAGGTTTTTAATCAATAACGTTACCTAACTTTGTTCCTAAAAGTGATAGAGAAAAAAAGTTGGATCCAAAAATGTAGCTGGTCAAATTTACAATAAAAAAGGTTATTATATACTTTTTTTGAAAATTGATTGAAACACTTTGAAATCAGTTTGACAAGGACGCGTTATGTGTTAACGTGATGTTCCGCGTGATGTTTCTGTCACGTCGCGAGAGCCAGCAGTCAATATTCGTAAACACGCGGGCTCAATTCTTTTTCAATATATTTAAACTGGGGATGGGCTGAATTAGTTTTTTTTTGGGGGGGGATCTGTAAGCGGTGGGGTCACAATAGTTGCGAAATGACTTCAATATGATGAGGTAAAAATTTCAGCTTTCTAATTAAATTTTTTTCTATTTGTAAGACTGACTCAATTAAAATGATCGTTGGTAGCAAAATTTCATCATTACCCTCGTTTTTAGAGATTTTAAAGATGTGTCACATTTTTCGATTTTTTACGATTTTCTGGAAAATTATGACAGAATTTTTTTTTGAAAAACACTCCCCTAAAATGAATGTAGGACATTAATTTCAAATGATCAAGCGCAATATTTCAATTTTACCTTCCACAGCTGATTTGATATTGAATCAGAAAAGATAATCAATGATCAAGGGTCAGATAGTTATGAAAACTACGACGAGTAAAATAATTTTAAAATATTACATGCATATTGTAACTTTATTCAAACAATAATTATTTCTTCAACATGAGGTATGAGGTAACGCAGAATTTTTTTTTTTTTTTACACCTTTACTGCGACTAAGGCCAGAGGCGTATCGGAGGAAAGGATTATTTAGAGGAGGGATTTTAGACCAGTTTCAGCGAGGAATGACAGTATATTTTGGGTTCTTTGAGGGTCGTCGGATAGAATTTCGGCAATATTGTCAGAGGATAAGTACAATGATCTTTCACGTTGGTGTTTAGGACAGTATAAGAGTATATGAGTAATTGAGAGTTGTATGTTGCAAATTGGACATAAAGTTGGAGGATTTTTGTTCAGGAGATAGG
>FIZR01018474.1:0-19952 GCA_900060175.1 Ferrisia virgata
TTTGACTCGAAAAAATAGCGAAGAAATCTTACATTCGAAAAAAAAAAAAAAAAAAACGGTTTAGAATAGTACGATTAACGACGTATTGACCGGAAATAACATATACACTCAGTCGTTCGGATGTGTATAGTGAAAAGCTTCGTACACGTTGTTCGGACCTCCTAAGTAGACCAAAGTGAATATAATGCATAGGCGATCTGAATGCAGTGTTCCCCGTACACGTGGATGCTACCATTGAAAAAGTTGAAAATTGCAGATATATCGCTGATACGATTTAAATTTGCACTTTTCTTGCGGCATTGTCAACTTTTATTAGTATTCGAAATTTTTATCGCACGTTGGTAAATATCGTCGTTTACTCGGTATTTTACGTCGAATGTGAGGTCCAATCAACGTTTGTGTGAAGTTGAGGTTCGCACAACGAGGTATTCCCCTGTATTGATGTCAGTGTGTGCGTGTGTGTGTGCGTGTGTGAGGGGGGGCGTGTAAAGGGAGCGATACGAAAAGAATGGTACCTACGCAAACATGCTTGCTGTTGTTAAGAGTGCCAGCAGCGCGCAGTACCTACCTATGTATGACATATGTGCAGTACTGCGCTGCTGGATGCGCATTAACATCACCTTCGTTTACGGCTAACCAGTGATTCTTGCTGCGAACGAGTGCAATTAGTTAGCCCTAGATTAGGTTAGGTAGCAACCAGTGAAGCACAATGGAACAGATATAACATCGACGATAGTAAGCCTACGTATTATACATGCAAACTTATTACGGTTGTGCAATTTTGAAGAAATTTCGTGTTTTTTCAAAAGCCTGACAGAAATTTGTTCATTCGACTCCGAACAAATGATATATCCCCGTGCTCCGAGGACTCCTTACTCTTACGGAATTCGAGGGAGTAGCCGTCGAACCGACGCGATGCGCCGTATTTTTTACTCGAACTGCACTCGCGATTGTAGTTTTAAACCACGATCCGTACCCCCTCACTCGAGACCTCCCCCCACCCCCAAACAGCTGTGGTTCAAGTCGCGTAAAACATGCGAACCATGCGCTTAACACGGAATGCTATTGTGAAAATTTAAAAAAAAAATTGAATTCCGCTAAAATTACGCTGAAATTGATGGTTTGTATGCAGCGTAAAAACTGAATGTTGAGCAAATCGGAGGAATCCTTGTGAAAATCGAATCGAAGAGCTCATTTGACGTGGAACGTACGTTATTCTAAAAATAATATAATACCTACTGAAATAACGACGACTTTCGATATAATTCCTCCCTAAAAGGTCCCTTCGAGTCGAACACCGATTAGATGTCTTTGAATATCCTCTTCAAATAGTTCTGCACGAGATTTAACCGGCGGCAACAATTTGGTGGTATACAGCTATTACCTACGGCTATTTCTGTAATATTCGCAGGTTCACTAGCATATTACTGTAATTTAGCCGTGTATTTAAGGTTTCAAGGGCTGTTGAAGCACGAGTGATCATTACCCATTTGGACTCTAATTTTCGGCATCTTAATTCTAGACCCGAAGGAATGAATTTTCGTTTGGCTTTCGAAAAAATTCAAATATATTTCGAAATCTGTTCGCTGTAGAAGTGGCGAGAAATTATCAACGTATTCGCCGTAGTTGTAGCGCACGATATACGGCTACGTAGGTACGTAACGTACCTACATGTACATCTACATACGCGACATAGATGCACGAACTTGAGATACCGGTGGCTATCATCTGCGGTAGTTCTAGTTATACTCGTATATGTAGGTACATGCAAATAACGAACGTGAACAGAATCATTTCTGCAAACAACCGGATCGAATGATAGATATAAAAAGTAAAACGAACGCTACTACATACATCGTAGCGTCATCGTCAGACCAACCGCTATGTGTATGGCTGGGAAATGAGACTGGTTGTGATGAACATCGAACAGACGACGACGACGACGACGACGAGTACGGAAAGAAAAGAAAAATAGATATCCGAGGCAGGAGCGAATAACGGTTACTTGTGTACCGCGTAGCCTTGGCACTTGTTCTTACTCGTTGTCAGGGCCGCAGAGGAGAGGGGATAGGTTACAAAGGCCACATTTACCCCTAGGCCGTAAAACCAACGCAAAATCGTCAAAATTTAAATTGATTTTGTTGTTCGAAGCGTCAAAGGTTCAAACCAGCTGGTGTTATTGGCACGATGAACCGGCTGATTGAGATACGTGAAAAACATTCTATTAAACTACGTACGCGAGTTAATTCCGACTTGTTCGATAAAAAAATACGAAAGATTTGGGTTTAGGCCGGGCACGCGGGCATGTGGACGTAGAAAATTTCGCTATACGCAGGCGGCAAAACTGTGTAAAGGTTTTTCATGATTGAAAATTTCATTTCTTCCAAGCGTATATGCGTCTTCGCGAAGCAATTCAATTCTAGTAATTGCCGGTGTCGAAAATTCGAATTTAGCTCCTCCTAGGTAGTCACTTTTTATGTGGTAAAATGTTCGTTTTCAACTTCTCGGTGTGAATTTCTTATCACTGTAGCTTTTATTTTATTCTATTTTATTTTATTTTATTTTATTTTATTTTATTTTTTACCACCCAAAACAACTTTGAATGCAATTGCGCGTACTGAATTCATTTCTAACACGAGTAGATTGTAGATATAGCTATAAGTAAGTACGTTATTAGTGAAAAAAATAAATAATGTAAATAAATAATGAAGTATCTGAGCTATGTTGGACATGAGAAGAATGAAGGCTGACAGAAATCTCATTTTTTGGGAAAACAAATAAAAAAAAAAAAAAAAAACTTTCCTCAGAAGAATTTGAAATAATTTACGCGGTCTCGCAAAAATTTATTGCAGCGGAAGCGTTCGGAGGCTGCACTCGCTGTGGCTGGCTCCCGCTTGTTGTATGTAGGTGTAGGTGTAGGTGTAGTAGTACGTTGCTACGTGAATACTTACTGTGTGGCGTATATCGGTACAATTGTACACGTACCCACCTGTGCGAGTGTGCGAAATTTGACCGGGCGTCGAGTCGCTAAGCATTTATACAAATCAGATGTTCCGCCGAACTCGAAGCTCGACGCGCGCTTCACTTTGGTTAGGGATGAATTAAGAGTCGGCAGCGAAATATCAAAGGTTTTTTGCGATGACCGCGCTGGCAGCGTCGCCCATTTTCGTTTATCAAGTTTCATTATTAACGAGAGCCGACAAATGTCACCGTGAGTATTATTATCAAAGTTGACGCGCTTCGCTTCGCTTCGTTTCGCATCGCCTCGACGTTCGTTTCAACTCAAGGTACGCCTAATGTCATCCGAATAAGTTCAATTCAACATCTGCGTCAGTAGCTGCCCCGCGTTGGCGTAGGTAATCTTTTTTCCTTTTTTCTTCTTCTTCTTCTTCTTCTTCCCCCCCCCCCTCTCCCCAACAAAACGTAAGGATACCACCTCGGTGCGCTCAACAATCGTTACAGTTTGCGTACATGTAAATGTACGACTCGGATGTGTAGCACAATCTTTGGATGCGATGCAACTGGATACGTAGTTTATAGGTAGCTACCAGAAAATCAGTCGCCAAAATACGACGGACGGCCCGTCCTTAAAAATCATCGAATCACTGCGCAAATATACCTTATCTGCGGCGATTAGGGTACCCGATCGCAGAATCGCGCTAATAGTACGAATAAAAAGAGCTGGCACACCTACCTAATGAGCGGCACTTACATTTTTACGAAACAATTTTAAACATTGTCGCAGTTCAGTCCACTCTCTTGCAACTTTGAAGCTCAACTCTGTACGCACGCACTGTATTCCCGTAGCAACGTACCCCTACCGCCCACCGGGCCTGAATCCGAATGCTCTCCACTCTGCAGCAACTCAAGCTGAGGCAGTTGTCCAGACCGGGACCTAACATATATGCCCATTCACGCTGTTCCAACCTGATACCGCGCAAATAAGAGCAGAGCCAGACCTAGGGAGATAGAACGAGTACTTTGATACGTAGTTGGTCGAGCAGAAAAATGCCAAAATACAACTAAGACGGTTTTCGATTAGCATCGCTGCGAGTTGAGAAAAATAGTTGGAAACAATTTTGGAGATGCGGCCGTCGGATCTGCAGATCTCGGATTGCGCGTCAGTACCATGAGAAAGATCTCGCATTCGTCAACTATACAACTACCGTACGTTTGTACGCTGATCTAAAAAATTCACAAGTCTGGTCTTATACGAATACGGATGATGCCTCTAACTAGCGTACTCGTAACATTATACTCGCAGTTAGTTACCGTGTGTGGCGAATGAAGTACCTATACCTATTCTGTACGATGTACGATGTACGAGTAACGAGTATATGCACGAGTCCACGAGTACGTAATCTACTTATAGTCGAAGACCTCGATACAGATTATGTAGGTACTAGGTACATAATTATGTAGGTAGGTAGGTAGGTTGATTTGGCGATGACGATGGCGCTCGCACGTCGTCGTCATCGTCATCGTCGCGTCGCGTCGCTCTTTTACCCACTCATCCGCGGCGATAATATACACCGACATATTCTGCGAATAGGTACGAAGCAAGGTGTTCGCGGGTACTTATTATTTATTCGAATCGCGAAGGTGAATCGTACCAATTTACCGAATCTATTAACTACTTGTATTTGGTTAGATTTGAACTCGAGTTTTCAGTCGTTCGCCTAGGTGTGTGTAAAAAATTTTCTCGCCAAGAACCGTTCGTCATTCGGCCCTCGTCGCAGTACAGAAAGACGTTTCAAGTACTAAGTAATTAGGCAACTTTCCTAGCGTTGTTTCGATTCTTTAAAAAAGAAAAAGGAAAAAAATAAACGAAGTAGATAAGAGAAAAAGTAAACTCGTCTATCTGTGTACAAATATTGAAAAGTACTTTCAATTCCAACTTTGTATTCGTATCGTATTATTCTGACGCAAATTCTAAAAATATTCGAATATTTCTCGCAACAGCGGCTCCTCGTTGACGAATACCAGCTCAAAGTACGAATAGTAAACGCTGCAACCTGGCTTACGCAAACCCATGCCATGCACTAACCACTTGTTGCGCTCTACTTTGGGCGCATTTTTAAGCAAAGTTTTACATTGGCAGGTAAAACATTCAACGCGAACATTACCGACGTAATTTTCTTCACACTTAATATTACCACTACAAGAGCTTTAAACCGGTAAGAAACGGGTTTTCAGACTAAAATTTCACGGTGACTTATAACTTTTTTTTTTTTTTTTTTTACTCCACCAGCATATATGGTAGTAGGTAAGTAACTCCCCTCTGTGCTGGCGGACTATAAACATACGCTCTCTTAAGCATCTTCGGCCCAATTTTATCATTTCACATATTTTTGCTTTTGTATTTCTTTACTACTTACGTAGTAGTGGAGTAGTGGAGCGGTAGGGTCAGCCCGTTTGTAGTTCAGTTAACGTTTACACAATACGCGTGCCCGAGTGTAATAATTTCAATTCGCGAATTAGCATTTATACGAAATCCCTCCATTTGTTTATACTTACGGTCCGTTCCAATCGAGAAAGGACTAAATACGCTCATTTCTGCACCTAAAATCTCGAATTTTTTACGAGCAATTTTGTTCTTGGTTTGGCCAAAACATTCCCGAAACAATGCGCATGCATTCCTGTCGTCATTTCGTCATTTCAGTGATTTGTCATTTTTATTAGGTATCATCTTATTTCGATCGCCCGATTTCGATAGGATTAATAAATTACAACAAAATTGAGCATATTTAGTCGGTTCTCGACTGGAACGGATTATAGGTATGTTTTACTTACGCGGATTTGGCAATTTGGCGATTTGGCGAAATCCGCGTTCGCATTACCCGCAATACTGAATTAAACAAAAAGCCACGAGCGGACGAAAAAGTTTTCTCGCTTCGCAGTACTGATAACACGATTCAAAAAAAAAAAAAAAAAAAAAAAAAAGAAAATTTCAAAAGTGTCAAAAATCCAAATAAAAAAAAAGAAGACAATTTCAAAAGTGTCCAAAATCCAGATTTTCTGGAACGCGTGTAAATAAAACGTAGATACTTACCTTACGATTCGCCTATAGCAATATGCTGTTCTATAGAGAACGAATAACATTTTCCTTTGATGTTTCGTCAAAAAACCACTCCAAAATCTGGTTCGGGCACGACCATCGCGCATAACCACGAATCGCCTGCTACACATTATTCGGCGATTGACACATTTTTCTTCTATTCGTTGTTATTCGCGAATAGTTTGTAGCGCTTTGTAATTGCGCCTAAATAATTTCAGATTTAAATTAGTCGGCTATATGCGGGTGAGTGATATTATAAGGAGCTAAAAGATTGCTAAAAATCGTACAGTTGGGAGCGCGGCTCGTCGTTTTGCTCGACTTTACGAAATCGGCGCACCGCAATATTTCGGAACATTCGTAACGCGGTATGTTTTTCAAAAACTTATCTCGTTTTCGTTCGGAACATATTTACGAACGAATTGTTCTGAAAATTTTGCACTTAAAATCAAGTTTTGACTTTTACCAAGTACCCCCCCCCCTCATCGCCTTAAGGGTAAAAAATTGTTATAGCTCGAACTAAATAGCGAGCGGTTATTGTTTGGTAATAGATGTTGCCGCTGAAATGTAGCTGCCGCAAAAATTTGCGGCAGCTGGCTCTACAATTCCAAAAATTTGGTTATTGGGACAAAGTGTCTTTCTAAGGGGGAAAAAGTTTAAATTTACATTTGGGCTTACAATATGATTTGAAAAAAAAAATTCATAATTTTGATATTTCAATTTCAGCATCTCTCTCCAAAATTTGGGGCTTTCGAAATCAAAAGCGCCCTTTCGCTATAATTTCAGCAACACGTGTTACATTTCGAAAATTTGAAGAAAGTTAATGCGATGGAAAGTGTGCAGACAAATTTGATAACTATGCGTAGGATGATGCATCACATACACTACGAGTACGAGTACGAGTACAAGTACATAGATACTACATATACGTGTTGCTATGTACTTACGTATTACGAGTACATATTATTGTCCGCTTAACAGGAATCGAATGTGTTTGCAGGATTTCTCGAGCCGACTTACGTAACAATGTGATTGGCTATTAAACGAATCGCCAACTACCTGAAATTGGTTAAAACCGCAAACGTACGCCTTTTACCAATAAGAACGGTGATTTTTACTCATCGATGTGTAGTTCCTCGCACGTGGTTTCAAAATTCAGAATCGCTACGTTGTCAAGATTTTGCCTATTCCGTGAATTAGGTGGACAATGCATACAGTTCAGTATGCGCTTAGTTTTCTAGTTTTCTTTCTTATTCCGAAGAATACTCGACAAGTAGTTGTTCGAGTGTTCTTCTTTCAACATTAGATGCAATGCAAGAAATTATGTGTACTTTTACGTTCCATCTGGTACCTCTACGTACTTATCTTGATTTGAAAGAGGCACACAGTGTATGCGAAAGCCTAATTTCAGTGGTAAAAATACTTACAAAATTAAATCAAAAAATGTCGCGATCAACGATTTCTGTTTTGTGGATCTTTATCTTTGTGCTTGTTTGTTTTGTTTTTTTGTTTACCCTAAACGCTGCGAACATGCACAAAAGTAATAAAAGCCAGTTAGGCTTCGTATGTAAGATTAGCCTTGACAAAGTTAATTAGCCGACTTTGCGAGGCTGGTCAATTTTCTACGTAGATAGGCCTATGTATACGAAGGTAGCGTAGGAAAAAAATACCTCGGATTTTGACCAAACTCAGCGAGGTAGTTGGTTTTGAGTTGAAAATCGACCATACGAAGTTTTGTACCCCCATATCTCCTAAAAGTGGAGATTTGAGTTTCTGCATATGTACCTAGCGCAATATTGAAGTTTAATGCGAGAACACATTTAGCTCTCTACCAGGCGATTGAGAAGTTACCAATCGTAAAAATCGAAATGTTTCATTTTTTCAAGAAAAAAATACAATAAAAAGGCTTATTTCGTTAAAAATTCGTGCCGAAAAAACTTTTTAGTTCAAAAAAAAAAATAGATTGGGTTCGAACTGGTTGAGTGGTTTTGCGTAGACACTGAATTGTGAAATTTCGTCACGAAAAAGGGTAATACGTATTTTCAACTTCATTAAGTAGCGCCGGATAAACGCGGATACTGAAATCGCATTTTTTTTTAGCTCCGTGATTGAGGTTCCCGCGTCATTTTCGGGGGGGGAGGGAGAGGGGGGTGTTTTTCGAAAAATACCCCACTTTGTGGAGCCGCAGCTGCGCCTTCCACCTCCGGGACGGATTCGGTGAAAACCGGAGGTACGGTACGTCTTAATTTTCCACTCCACCCTTAGGTATATGTATACGCGTACCGTACCGTACCGTACCGTACCGTCGTAATACGCTGATCTACTCGTAAAAATCACCTTTTTCGCGGTCCACTCTATCGAAAACTATGTACTAGCATTTATGTGCGTAATTGTTTGCTCAATAAGCGAGCGTGTAGTGTACGTAATATTGTGTTGGTGTGCGCGTATTTTTTTCACCTACGCGTTGAGCAGGGAGTGTGCTGCCAGAGTCGTGCAAAATATCAAGTTTCTCTTTACACGCGTACGCGTGTATACCGTAAGTCTGGGTATTCGTTTGCTAGATTTACTGCGCGCGTATTTCATTCGGTTGGTCAAGTTCTCAAAGACGTTTATAAAACCATTATTGTCAGTTTTGCATTGCCGAATCGGTGAAAAAAATTGAAAAATTGAAAAATTGAAGTATAAATAAATATCTGACACGGCCAAAAATAGCCTTAATGGCCTTCTAGGACGACGTCGAAACGGTTTTACGACGAGTCTGCGTGCGTATACTCGTATATGTAAACAATAGCTTTAATACTAGATAATCCCGGTATGTTGAACAGCTAATCCGCTCAGTGCGGCTGTTGTACCACAGAATGGAACGAGCTCTCGATGATTATTTACACGCGGTATACCAGTATATAACAGCGGTCGTTATCGACTTCGCACCCTCGACAAAAGTCTATTTCTGTTTCCGTTTCCGTTTCCGTTTCTGTTTCTGTTTCTGTTTCTGTTTGTGTTGGCTGCGCGAGATCATATTTTACAGCGCAATCGATGGGATCGCTTAATGCGCCTTTTCGTATGCCAAAGTACACGTTCGCAAATGGCTGAAATAATACTTCTCGGTTCGCAACCAGCGCAGCGGTACAATTGTTTTATTTCTGCCGAGTGCGCTACCATTTACCGTAGACCGTACCGTACCATTGTCGAAATTTCATATTTTCTGTTTTCGAGTTATTTTTTCCTCCTGCAGACTGGCCACCGTAAAAGGGGTACGAAATATTTTTGCCTATAGGATTCGATGGTGTCTCTCAACAGCGCATCTACATATATTGATAGGTGTACGAATACGTAACTAGTAACCGCACATACGAGCAATGAGTGGCGATGGCGAAGCCAGAAAATGGCTCACACTGGAGGGCTTACACATTTTTTACGTGGTCGGGCGAAGTGTTCGTTTTCGTTGTTAGTACGTAAAATGCTCGCCATATTAAAAACGGTGTTCTTCTTTTTAGGCCGGAGCTATAAAAACGAATCAAGTACGTACGAGTACTATGCCGAAGCGCAACGAGACCGAAATTTTGAAAAAATCAAGTTTTATTGAAAGAAGCGCGTTAACGTGAGATTTTTTTTCTAGTTTTTCGGCGGAGCGGAGCGGGTTGGCTTGGTTCAGACCTCTCCGCTCGATGGATACGTTCCCGCGTGGCTACAATCATTCGTTACGCGTGTAAAAACGTTGAAAGAAAAACGTACGTACGTACGTACGTATAAGTTAATGAAGAAAACGATAAACAGCACGATTACAAGTATTCACGTACTAGTTACAAGAAGTTCATCTATGACGCGATGTAGATGTAGATGTAGATGTAGATGTATATACCTATGTGGATTGTGGGTGTGGACTTGTTATGCCTGTAAGCGCTATCTCGATACATTCGTTACGAAGCAAGTACACGCGGTAGGTTTTACCTAGGCTGCCTAGGTACTAGGTACATTGCAAGAAGTACGAGTACATACTCGTATTATGTACACTGCACACACGCACACACGCACACATATGTATATGTAACGTACGTTGCACTAGTAAGTGAAATACACGCGTACTAAGCGCGTAAGTCTATACCAGCAGTCTAGTAGTGTATGATGTACGCTCTAGACGTACGTACAACATTTGTACGCCTGAGCCGGTATCGAGTTGGTTGGTCGTTAACGTAACGTAACGTAACGTAACGTATAAACAAGGAAATGTCAAATGAGCGGTATTGTGTGAGTAATAAGTACGTAGGTACAGCGAGTGAGTATCTCTATACCTATCTCTCATTTTTTACGTACGTAAAGTACTTGTTTGTACGATTGGTTTTCTGTACTTCTCTTCAACTATCCATTACTGACTAGGCGACAATCGAGTTTATGGAGCTGTTGTCTCGTTGGCCGCACCACGCACCTTGCGCAGCGCTACCCCGCCCCCACCCCCGCCGCCGCCCCTTTTTACCGCGCGACTATTGCCCATGTTGGCCCTAATGTTGCTGTTGCTGTTGTAGTTGCTAATAATACTCGAATATTACATCTCTCGAGTCTCGAAGCCCGAGGCAGTCGAAAGAAGAATAGTAATTTCGAGTTCGAGTGGGTAGGTGAGGTGTGCTGGTAACGATGAATTGGATTCGAAGCAGCCTGAAAGAACTCGGTTATGGGTAAACATATTCGACTCTTTTGCACTTTTATCCGCCGAATCGATTTTGTCGAGTTGCTTTTCAAATTCAAACAACGACGCTAGAAGGATACGGTAACGTGCGACCCGAACCAGCGTACAAGTGTACGCGTACTACGTGCTTGCGTGGCACGCAATACACGCATACGTACTCGAGTTGGTACCTCCACCTACTTATACGTACCTCGGTGACTGATACCTACCAGCTACGTAATACCTGCGATGATGTGTCAAGTATCGGCTGCACGGGTACATTAGGCTTCATTCATAAATGGCACAATTTCATTCAATTGTTTCGTTTGCATAAACGAAACAAACAGACAAACGATTAAGGGAGACTCTCTCGTGTGCCATGAACTTGCGCGATACTACGGGACGGGAAGCGAGCAATTTTAAATATATTACAAAACACACACACACACACACACACACACGCGCGCGTAAAATAACGCTTCTGCTGTGAAACAATTTTTAGCCATTGCTGAAACAGATCGGATGATTTTTCAAATGTTTCGAGCTACGAGCTACGTATCTACGGCCACGAGAAAACTCATTTTTGAATTCTACGCGAACGCGCATTCCATAGCACGCATTTTAGCGTGCGTAATTCGTTACTTGAAAATAATTCGAAACGTAGGCGTTGTGAAAAATAAAAATTGAAAATTTACCGACGTATTCGCAATGTATGTAATCGCTGAAACGCGTACCGATGTAACTAGCAAAAGACGAGCTGCTAATCTAAAATTCGTCAACAAATTTGACAACACTGCGACAAAGTGGAACTGGAACGCCGTAATATTTTTTTCGTTTAAATTTAGCCGCATAACACGCGTACGTACCACATGAATTGCATTTTTTCCCCTCCGAGTTCACGATTGATACAATACTGTAAAGTGACCCGCTCTACCGGTATCTCGTTATTTTATTCTCGAATGGCGAAAATATTACGATTCTTGGCGTAATTTCGTGGCTTTCTGATCCGAGCCCGCCAATGGTCAAAAAACCGGAAGGAGTTTATGGTACGTACAATGAACTGAAAAGCTGCCATATTTCTGTACGAAGTAGCTAACCTATATCACGAGTTTCGTACTTAAGACGTGCTAGGAGATTGGTAGATCAATCGATCCCGGGTCGCTGGATTGCTGGTTTAGCTTGGCAACTGCTACATCGTCCGAGCGATGCTTTGCAAAACAACAACGAAACCAAACGAAACGACGCCGACGGCAGAAATGATGCAATTCGCACCCCTCAATGCCTAAAGGCGTAATGCTAGACCGGCGAAGTATACTGGAAGCGCACAATTTTTTTTACCACGAACTACCCTCTGTGTGGGCCACCTGGCGGTGTGGCATAGTCGTCCGTATCCGCGTATAACACTTCGGGGGCGAATTTTCACCCAATTTTTAGTATAATTTACAAAAAATAGAAAAGGCGGATAGATGGCACAGCCTGTACCGTTGGTATGGCCTCACCCTTCCCCCCCTCCAGATCCGCATGTAACATCTCGGGGATGAATTTGCACTGTTTCAGACTAAGTAAAATAGGTAGCAGCTCGTCCGCGTATGGTGTGTACGTTGCAATGTTTTCAGCACGAATTACCTTTGGTATGAGCCATCTGTAGAGATGGCATAGTCGTCGGGATTGGCGTATCACACCTCGCATGCGAATTTTCCTTTCACCCTTACGATGATGAGTCATTTTACTTTGCAAAAATGAAAATTCACTTCCGAGGTGTATTCAGTAATGCTCTCCGATTCCTCTTCCCAGCAACCCCCCCCCCGCCGCCGCCGCCGCCGGTCACCCTTCCTCCGCATAGGGAATCTGGTATATAGTCTGTTCGATTTAATTTGAACTAAAAAAGAGAAACGTTGCCAAATGTTGGATAAATTGCGGAACCATATCTTGTGGTTAAGCCATAACCTCGTGAACAATTTGCATTTTTATCTGCAGCGATGAGAGCTGGCTTGTAAGTAAGTACGTAAGTAAGTAAGTAAGTAAGTTAGTAAGCTGAATGGACAACGGGTACATTGTCAAGTTCACAGACAGTTATTTAATCCAATCCACCAGTTTGTCACGGTGCTTTTGGAAGGAGTCAACGTTTCGATCGAATAAAACAGTTTTTCAGCGCTTCAAGTTATATCGAGCGAATGAGTAATGTACACGTGTACGTATGCAGGCGAAGGTATAGGTATAGGCTACATATACGTAGGTAGCAGGTACTAGGTACGTCTACGTACGATGATATCTGGTTGTCTATCGAGCAGTCGCGGATCGAATGAAAGTTGGATGTGAAAAAGGGTGCAATAGCTGAAATCGCGCATTTATACCGTACTTCGGTACTAGGTAAGCGATGTACATGTACTGCGTCTGTGGATAAACTGGCTTCTTTTTCCGCCATTTAAAGGTAAAGTGCCCCCTTTTTCTGTAAAGTGGCATCATTTTACCGATGTCACTGTTCTTTTACTGTTTTTTCGATAAATTTCCTGTCATACAGATACCAAATACAACCGTTTTTGTAGCTGATGCCTGATGCCACTTTGCCATATACTTATTTACGGGTACGCCGCTTTTTTTTTTTCTAAAAAACTAAAAAATTTGATCCCTTGAGAAGCGATCCAATGCGACGATGCCGATCCGCTGTTCACGCGAACGGATGCCACTTTGACCTCGAGCAACTAATTATGCACACCTCGTATACTGTACTACATGTTACGTGCATACGCCAACGTTTTTCTTCACCCGACAAGAAAGTCTTATGTAGTGAGTTTTCAACTTGCAAGTTCAACTCATCCAATCTTCGTGAGTTCGATCCGTGTTCGGCGTACAGATACCAGCATTCAAAAATAATCTGTGCGCTGAGCTCGCTATATTTCAGAATGAAAACAGAAAATTGAAATACCTACTCGTAAAATACGTACCTACGTATAAGAGAAGTCGAATCGCCTCGAGTGAAGAAAAACGTTGGCGTACGAGCGGTAATAACACGTAGTATGTATATGTATGTATGTATATGTATGTATATGTACATATACATACATATACATACATACATACTATTCACCTATCGACGAGTGTATTCGCGTTCTCCGTTCGTCTGTTCGCTGTGCGTTTTTGTACGTTGCGTTGCGTTACGTGTTGTGCGGCGTCTTACGTACAATAAGTAGACATTTGGCAAATAAGGCATAAGGCATAAGGCAACTGTACACAGCGCCGAGTCGCGCTCCATCAAGCAGTTTGCTTTGCTCGCTATATAGTTAGGTACATACATACAAACACATACATATGTATGTATACGTAGATAGAGGGACGAGTACGTACTCGTACTTGCTTACTCTGTGCTGTACATCTACGAGTATGTACTGTGTATACAAATGCTTACGTAAAAGAAGATTATATTTACTTACCGCGGAAAAACTTGCGATTTTTCTCCGACGAATTAATATATGCGCTGTACTTACAAATACGTACCATTTACTTCCATATATATTTTTCTTCAACTACGAATCTACATTCAGCACGTACGTTAATCGATTTTGGTACTCGAAAAAGCGAATTCGACTCCTTTTTTGTGCCTGGCGCGTATTGTGTACAATTCTCAACATAGGTAAACTGGGTATAATCATATCTGTATGAATGTACAGTGGCTGTATGGCTAGTTGCGCAATTGTGCATCGAGCAATCTAACATCGTATGTGCACCCCTACTTACGTGTGTATTGTATGTAGCGTCCTGAACTTCATTAAACGAAATCTAAATAAGAATTTAGATCAAGCCGGTCGAACAGTAATTTAATGAGACACTTATTCTCAACGTGGGAATGTGCCAATCAATTCCCCAAACACAGCAACACGTAATTTTAATTATCGCGAATACGATATAATTGACTTCGTAACGAGCACGCGAATAAAATACGCGTAGTTACGCGGATCGAAGAATTTTTTCAACCAAGGTAGGTAGGTAGGTAGGTAGGCACTAGGTAGGTATGTATAACCTATAGGTCAGAAATAATTTTAGAGGTAACGATTCATGAGCAGACTGAATAGCCAAACAGAAAAATTTTAATTTTGAGAAGAAACATGCCCCTATAGGGCGTAGATAAAACACACTCCTAAAAGCGTACATCCACATCTCACCTACCCAACTCTACGACACGATGATACTTACCCCATCGCGACCGATTAAGCACACATATCCACAGTTATTATAATATGTATTTCAAAAACATTCGCAAACATAATACATACATCGTATACGATATATATGTATACATATATAGGTATATACATACGATGTACGTTAACGCGACGTACTTTACCCAATTGTTATTCAGTTTACCTCTCTACTGTACGCAGGTAAATTGAATCGAAATTGCGAATGGGGAGTGGATTTTAGATATCAGTATTGGTTTTATCGAAAACTAAACTGTATACTGTGAAAGCCATTTTAGGACAGTAGAAGATAACAAGGTATGCACATCGCACATCGCACACTTGTAATAAGCACATACTGCATGTAACTAACTAACTATACATATGTAGTACGTACATCTACATTCCACGAATGACGTACGCATCGTACGGCTAGCGTTACGTATAGGTACGCATGTAGATGACTAGATGTACCTAGACCTACTACGTCAAAATTTTCGAAACCCTCAAGGTGGCGGCGCTTCACATCAAACTGGTTGCATGTTGTACATTGACGGCAGAAATTTTCATTCGCATTTAATTGTAAGCATTGAAGCAACGTGCGTGAACGTTCAACGGTTTCAATGTACCTGTACTGTACTGTACGTATCGAAGTTGATACGAGTACTCAAGTATCAAGTACCTACGTACTTTATTTATGTAGATAGTAGGTACAGGTACAGTATGCGACTGCATGAGGAATTGACGATGCAAAAGCTATCGTCAGGTATCCTAAATTACAATAGCTATCTGCGGGGAGAGGTTAGGTTGATGGCAACGTATTTTGATCGTTCTTCGCTGATATGGTGAATTATTGTGCGATGAAATTTCAAAGTGATATCGCTTACGATCGGTGAAGAAATTCAAAAAATAGTACACTCTGCGGACAGCTAAAAGCGGCCTCCTTATAAGCAAATTGTGATTTCTCTTTTGTTTTGTTTTGTTTTTGTTTTTCAAATATGTGGAATCAATGTTGTTGACTGACTTTTATGTTGAAATTAACACGCAACTAAGCCCGAAGAAACCAATTTTTGACAAGAATGGTCCTTCTCATTGTTGTTTTCGCTCATATTATATTTTTTCAGGAAAATTCGCACGATTCGCGCGACCGAAACAAAATAAAAGTCTAATGAATAAAATTTATAGGCGCAAAAGAGCTCACTCGGCTGATGAGTCGGCTCAACGTTGAACGGAGCAGCGATCTTTCAAACGAGTTTTTTATCTGTCCGAGCGATGTAGGTAGTAGGTACTTGTTTTCTTTTCGTTTCTGTAAAATTTACAGATTGCGGTGTCGCAGTGAGCCGAGTGAGTCGATCAAGTTGCGGGTTGTTAAATCTGTGATGGAGCTACAACCCACCGAACGTTTGCGATCAAAATACGCGAAATAACCACCTCGTTCGATAATTTCCGCTTAGTTCCCAATTTTGTTCTTTCTCTCGCTTCTCATATTTTCGATTTTGATAAGATGTTCGTTTTTTTCTTTCTGATTATCTCAAATGCCATTATACCGCAAAGTTATTAAAAATCATTTGAAAATTAAAAAAAAAAAAACACGTACATTCGTGATTAATTTAGTGCCGTAATGTAGGAAAAAATATGGACAAAAAGAATGAATCGACGTGGCTTGAAAATCCTCCGGCAGTTTCGCTAAAAATATTGCAGGTGTGTTACCTTCACTACCTGTGCGACGATGCGATGGCATCCGGAGAAATTCAGCGAACCGCCGATACATCGTGCGAAGGTGTTCAGCTCTGTAACACCATTTGCACCACAAACTAGATCGAGCTAGTCTTGAAAAAAATACAAAAGAACGGTTCGGCTTTTGCAGAAAAGTATGGCAGTCGAGGTCGCGTGTTGCGTCGCTGTTGCCACAAAGAAGAAGTGAACCGCGACGAGAGGACAGGCGACGCGACGCGACGCGACGCGACGGTGGTAAAACGTTCGCTGAGTTCACGCTCGTTTGCGCTGCTCAACACCGAACTCTACTTCTCCATTATGTAGTTTTAAAATGTCGCTAAAAACATTTTCTTTGAAATTTAAGTATCAAAGTTTTTATTACCAAACTGTACTGCGCTGTACTATGTACAGGAGGCTGGCTATACGGTGACGGTATACATTATACAACTGTACATGGGACCCGCTTTAACGGTTATTTGCACAGTAGGCGGAATTCGCTCACCGCCGCCACCACCGCACCATGCTGCCGGGCAATGTTACACCATTTGCGAGTAATTTTGACAACAAATGCGGCAGTGTTGAAAATTATACCGCTTAGTCGACATTTTATGCTGCAATTTTCGCAGCACAACGCTACCCACAAATGACGAACCTGCAAATATTTTATAATTTTCATACAATACATACTTTGGCCCCCTTTTTTATTTTTCTTGGACTCAAATCCCAAACGTTCTGTTGGGTGGGACAAGTTTAATTTGTAATGCTGTGCGCAATACTAGACACATGAACAACTCAACATCGGTTTATCGTGGGTAATTTCTCAACACTGTAATTAATTACACACAAAAAAATTGGATTAATACAACGCAGCACGTTTAACCTATGGTACAACATTAACATTAAGTTACACGAAATAATCTTTAGTAATCAGCACCACGTTATATACAACTAAGCCTACTCGAAAATAGTCCTAACATTAACTACAGTAACTAAGTAGTTCTGGCAATCAGTTGTGGTATTGGTGCACCTCTTATGGTTACTCGAGCTCATGTTCATTTCGGTGGCTTGGTAGGATCATGATAGTCCACAAGCAGCGTTCGTGTATCCGATCGTGTTGTGGCAGATTGCCGCAGTGCAGGGATGACTTCTGGCACTTCCCAACCATGTACTTGATGTGTGGATCCCAGAACAGGGCATCAGGGCATCAGGGCATCAGGGCATCGTCAAGTATAACGCTGACATTCTTGAGCGTGTCACCCGTGCGGATTTTGATGCCACTAACTGGTAAGGTGGTGACTTCGTCTTGGCATTTTTCAGCTTTGTACGCTTGTTGACTACGATAACATGGTCCATTCCAGCCAACTCGGGCCCAATGAATCTGGAAGATATTCGAAGAAGACTAACTACAGGAGCGGACTGCGAACCAATCCTTGCGGGCATCCGCGGGACAACTCC
The DNA here is from genome assembly GCA_900060175.1 of Ferrisia virgata. Classification (NCBI taxonomy): domain Eukaryota; kingdom Metazoa; phylum Arthropoda; class Insecta; order Hemiptera; family Pseudococcidae; genus Ferrisia; species Ferrisia virgata. The sequence continues at coordinate 18,065 of FIZR01018474.1, forward strand.
TTCATTATAACACTGAAAACTAGTTTTCAACTGGTAAAATAGCTACACAACAGCCGAAGGATCCAAGAAGGGGCGTTATGTGGTTACTGAAAAAACGTCGGACCCACGAGCACCGTCAAAAGCACCCCTGATGTCCAGAGAGACCGCAGCTTCTATCTGGAAGCGGGTATAATACAATGTTACCGTAGTGCGCATGTCCGCCGTACCAACACATACCAAATACTAACTAACGCGTACACAGAACACTCGCATTATTTTCGTGGGTGCATGACTCACGCACACAGAAGCTACTTTTCTCCATGTGTAACTTACTATAGACACACGCACGCAGACACCACTTTCGTACATCCGTAACTTATCATCACATGCCCACGTATGTAAATATTATTTTTTCATTCACCGATATTATGTCAGGCAACAAGTGTGTGTATTTCGAATACTTGCATAGCGAGCGAGTAAATAGTGAAAAATTATTCGCGTTTCCAAAAAGGTAAAATGAAGTAAAAGAAAAGCTATAACAGGATAAGGAGGACGATTTGCCCTTGGGTCTCAGAATTCAATTTTTTTTAACGAACTATTTAGACACTAGTAAAAGATGATTTTTAAGCGTATTTGCGATTTTTTATCTCGTCACTGGGAGGTGGGACAATGAAAAATGCACGTTACTGGGCGAGGGGGGGGGGTTACATTTATTTTTTTCCGCGAATTTTCAATCAATTTCTTTCATACTTGGTATGAATATGAAGGTACTTGAAGAGAGTGTTGTGGAACTTTTTCAGATTTTTCAGCCCTTAAATATGACCTTAAAATGGACTTTGAAGACTTTGGGAGGGGGAACTTATAGGATACCCTTTTTCACGTGGAAACAAAAAAATGTCCAGAAGTTATTAAGAGTATTTTACACCTTCCATATTTCTTTCAAATTTTTTGGAGTGGTGGCCCCCTCTACAGTCCTCAAAAATAGGAACTATTCTGTTGGTAAGGCTAGGGGGAGGTGAGATAAGCATAGTGAATTTGCCTTGATGGAATTTTGACATGATACTTTGGTAACTGGTTCATATTGAGATGAGCCATTTTTTTTTAAAAACACTCGTGATTTTTTTAAAATGTCAATTGATCACTTTTCGCAATTTTTCGATGTGTTGTAGATTTATACTAGAGTCGTCCTGGAAACAAATCAACATCAACCCCTCCCCCCGTACACCTTAATTTCCCCCCGAAATGATTTTTTGAAATTATATTTATTTTGTTAACTAAAGATACTGGTTTGATATAATTTTGAAACTATGCATTTCAGATGCACGTTTAACCCCTTTATCACGTAGTATATAATTTACACCTTTTTACAAAATCAGTAGTTCATTTTCTGAAGAGAAAATTTATCATAATAGGTGGTAGTTGAAAAGGATATAGGATAAATTAAAAATACCTATTCAAACTCTACAAAGAATTGCGCAAATGTAATCAAAGGCGAAGATAAAAATCGTGCAGAAATCAGTATTTATAATTTTTTACTACATAAATGTAGATGCCTTTTTCAAACATGCTCGCTTTAAATTCCTATATTTATTATTAGTATTTTCTTTTACAAAAGACAAACGCGACGCGCGGTATGGCAACACTGTGATAGAGTTAAAAATAGTTCGTACATAGCTACACGCACGCATAAACGCCATCAAACAACGTCTTTTCATGGTAGTTGGTGAGAAATGAATGCAAAATCATCAATAGCTGTTCAATTGCAGGGAAAGAGGTAGGTAGTGAAGATAGAGTGAAACAAAGCGCTATCTCTGAAGTAGCTCCAGAGCTATTTGAAGTAAAGAAATTTCCAGCTCCTTTTCAATGAAAAAAAAAAAAAAAAAAAAAAAAAAAAAAAAAAAAAAAAAAA